>JABASD010006415.1:0-10271 GCA_019776165.1 Pogonognathellus flavescens | reverse complement strand
AAAGAATATAGAAAGGGAGAAGAATATTCAGGTAGGTACATGAAAGTACCAATCCCGTGTAATTTAGACAGAAAGAGGAAACAGCTAAATCTGTTAGGAGATTTCGCTGGAGACGTTACACTACAAAGATTATATTTTTATGAGTGTGAGTGAAATTCATAAAATGTATTCATTCATTCTCTTTTTCGCGTTCGTTTTCCTTTGTTAAATTCTATGACACATAAGAAAATTTCCATTTTGGAGGTACGATTTTTTAAAAATCAACCTGTTACCTGTGAATAATAGCAGCTAATATTTTTGTGTGTAAAGTACATATACCCCTATCATTCTGAGTGCAAAATTGCAGTAGAATCTGGTGATGATAATTGAGAAGTCTTACATGTGAGTGTCACAAAAACAGCGTTGTTGCATTAATGGGGCATTAATCATACAACATTGCAGCGTGAGGTCCCATAGGACTGCTTGATAATAATTTTTATTATCGTTTGAATTCTGTTTAATGAATTTAATAATTGTTCAAACTGCATGAAAATAATTGAAGTAAATTAAGGTATTTAATTTTGGCGCATACTAAAAAAACCAAATTGAAGGGCCTTTGTAGTTTTCAGCACATCCATAAACTCACACAAAATCTCTAAAACCTATTACACAGGGTAATGTTTCTCATTCTTTTGATTTAAAGTGTACTTTTTAAATAATTCACATTTCTGAAAATTTGTTTCATGGAAATATTTGCATATAGTAATTACTATTCTCGTGGATTTCTCATTCATACGCTGCCGAAAAAACTGTTCATTCCTGGTATCCTGCAAAATTTTCCCGATGAATCTATGCCATTTTCCGATTTATTCGTCACAAAGTCAATTGGCAATAATTTGTAAGCTACATTTTTTGCAAAGTTGTTCGCTGATTATATATACCTGTCAACGGCAATGAATGTAAGGCGATCTTGTTTATTATAAAATAAGCATTAATTTGAAATTGAGGAGTTCTCTGAACGGATTACTGTTTTGAGTCTAAATATTTAATTCCCATTTTTGAGGCACTTGATTTTAAATATAGACCCCTCATTCAACAATTTGTCATATTTAGAACTTGGTTTACAATTCCACAAATTTTGGAAACAAATATTTTGCTTTCACTTACTTTTAACGAGTCCAAGATCAGCGATTGATCGTGTAATGTTTATGTGCAAAACCTCAACGTTAGTTAAAATATTTCCAGCATTATGGTTCTATAAATATCAAAACCAAGTTAATCAATTAGTCAATTACATTTGGTAGTAATATCATAGTGAATTTACAACTCAAGCATTCAGTAATGTTTCCGATTTAAAGTAATGACATTGCATTGCAGATTGTAGCTTTTGCAAGGCGATCATTAAGTGCTACTATAATATAGGAATGTCGTGTTGTTGGAGATTATATATATATATATATATAGATATCTTCAAGAGGAATTCTTAGTCAACTTTAATCTCGCTTATTTCTTTCTTTAGGCCATTCACATTATCGATTGTAATATTGAAATTCCATTTTTGAACATGAATTTGAAATATGTTTTTTAAGATGTTGTAAATACATTAAGTCGCATCATAATTAAAAATTGCACACATGGATTAAAAACGAATTAGTTTGATTGCAGTAATTATTTCATACTAAAGATTTCAAAAAATTAATTTACATTGCAATAATCTGTATACTGGTACAGCCGAAAGAAAAGGCTGCATGTTACAAAATAAGATTAGAAGCAACATTTTTTTAAACTAGGATTGTGCAGCGTATTTACGTAATGTTATTTGAGGCGGAAAATTTTTAATTTAATAATAATTTATTATGAAAAGTAAGTGACGTTATATACGTGATTGATGATATTATTATATAAAATGTAACATATTATAATAAAATAATATAATTTGCCATTTCAACTATGAACGACAATAAAATCAGCAATACTATCGAATAAATGTAAAAAATCAAAACAATAATATGTTATGAAAAATGGAGGCAAAACAAAAAATTTCCAGTCATATTTCAAAACAACGTAAGGAAAAAGTCCAAGAAACCCGATTTGTTTCAAAGAAAAATCCTCCAAAATCTCTGTTTCAGTGTGTCTACTTGTTTTTATACATTTTAAACCTTTCATTTTTAATAATAATAATATTGTATTTTTCAAAATATTGTTTTAATCAGAAGTTTTTACTCAAACCGGTTTTTGTTGGTCCATTTTATGTGATTCCGTTTGGTTGGTGTGGTTGTTCCAAAAGATTGGTCCTACAGTCACCAGTATAATTATGGTAGCGATCACAAAAATACAACTACGCACTCTTGGAAAAGCCTTGCTTGCTGGCATATTAAAAACCTTCAAGTGATTGGATGCATTTTCTAAATACGAATCGTAGGTTTCCGTTGCAGTCTTTCCTTCCATTGTTGAGTCAAGTTTTTTAGTAACGAAATTAAAAGTTATCAATTAATTCCAATATCACCTCAGTTTCCGTGTTGCATGTGTTAACAAAAATACTGATTCCCACACTCACATTAGATTTAAACATGTACCAAGAGAAACAACGACTGCAATTTGACACTTGGAACTTTTAATAAAGAAATTTTGAAGGAAGATTCCAAACAAATTAATTTTTTTAATAATTTGTGTACACCACACAAAAAGTAAATTACAGAGTAAAGCGGATTCAGTAGAATGGACAGTCAAAAGAAATTCTCACTTCATATATATGAAACCCAATATAATGCGCATTTTGTGCTAAATGAATTGTAATAACACCATACATTAAAAAGTATAGCATAAGACGTATTTTTCGAGTGCTAAATGAGAAATGCACTATAATGTTATTTTGATCTACTCGCTCTTCGCAGGAAGTAGCATTTTAACAAAAATGTGCTTGCATTACGAAATGCGGAATACAAAGTTCATTTTATTAAATCAACATAGCGAACAAAGGTACTTTATGAATTTGTCGGCTAAGCAAGAGAGTGCAGAGGTCCACTTGATGTTGGATAAAATGGTATACATATGTCAAAATGGACCAAATGGTAACGGTAACACAACGATTTGGTGTCAAATGCAGTGGAACAAATGGACATGACGGATAAAATTGTAATATAGCGAAAATAAACTCAATCATAGTAAAAAATGCGTCGGTAACATCAAATAAATAATTTTCTATCTATAAATTGCAACTTAACAGTCCGTTAAACATCAGAGTCATGATGTTTTTCATCTTTTAGAGAATTAAAATGACATTAGATTTAATGCATTTTTTATTTAGCCTTCCTAGCAAATAAGCTCAAATGCAAAGGTGAGTTTCCAACTGATTGTCTGTGTCTGTAATACTTACCAATTTTTACCACTGCGAGCTTACGGTTGCACTTTGAAGTCAATTAATGCAAAAAATCATATATTTTTAAATGTTTTCTAACGTACCCAATTTAACCATTCCGTCCTTTTTTCCAGTTGGATGGATGCCAATCTAAAAGGGTCGGATTATATAAACTGCATTTTTTATCTATGGTACAATATCGACCTTAACTTTATTCAAAATTTCCTAGAACCTTGAGCTGACTTTTACAAATGAGGGTTAGGACTGAACTAACTTTGGGCTACGTAATAGATTAGTAGCGCCGGAACTCAATAACATTGTTAACGTGTGAACATATTTTATATTTTTACTTTTATTAAAACAAAACATTATTTAGTTTTATAAATCAAATGTACGCTTTAAGGTACATGCAGTAATACAAATCATTTTGACTTGACAGATTACTCATGCAACTGGAATGTGTTTACGTTCAGCTTTTACAGTCTTCAGTTGAGACTTTGTGCGTACGTCAACTAAAACAATATCTCAGAAATTACAGGCTCACATGCAGTTAACAATAAGTTAATGTGGTTTGTAGTGGGATTAATATCATAATGAGTATTCTAATCTGGGGCCAGGGGCGTATCTCTAATTTTGTAATAGGTGAGAGGTCATACCCCAAAGTGCCAAAATGTGGACCTTTTTTGTGAAACACACTCTTTTGTCCGGAATCGGACAATCGGAGGTTGGTGCTCAAGCCCGGTGAGCTCATACGTGGATATGCCCCCTGTGTGAGACCGACGAAACAGTTTTGGTTATAATTTGTATAAGAAAATAATTTGCGGCATGGATATGAGTTATCAGTACGTTTTCATGGTAGGTACAAAGTGCAAACCATAATAATCCTTCGTTAGCATAAAAGTTTATTTGCAAACCTCAGGAAGTAATTAAGATCTTGTTATTAGTATGAAATGCGCCTGGTTGAATACAGTATGTGTATTAATTGCAATGTTTTTTATGATTTAAAAATAAAATGACAGTGACAAGCATTTAGTTGACAAATACGCATTATTGTCATTGTACTCTTCCACTTTTAGCAACATATGTGTAAATTAAAATCGTTTGACTTCATCTTTTATTGTGTGTAATTTTTCCAGTTTTTTAAAACGCAATTAATTTTTAACTGATGGATAAATAATGCAACGCTTCATTAACAACGGAGAATATAATATGTGTGATTAATTAAATGATAAATGGCAATCTTAAAAGTTTAACCTTTCCATAGATGAAGTAATGTCTACAACGTAAGATAGAGATTTTGTTTTGCAGAAACAGATCTGTATGAATGTTTATCACAATTTGGAATTCAACTTTGATTATAAAATATTGAAAGTTGAGTATTTTTAGCACATCATTGAGTAGATATTTCCCAGGAAGTAGTAATAATATTGATATTTTACTCAACCTTGAGTATTTTTTCATATTTTTTAAGAGTATGTTAGATAATGAATCAATATATTTGTAACTCCATTCCTTAGACATCGATAAATCAAACAATTTACACATACTATCTTCTAAAACAATTTGAAAATATTATGTAGTAAAAACTGTGCGCTGTGTGAATGAACGCAAAATACTGAGCATGGGTATGGACCGAAATGCCCCACTCGGCAAATCAATGATTGATTTTCAGTAGAAATGGGATTTCTCTCTTGAGTGTGGAATTTTAACATGCACGCTTGAACATTTTTTTCTCTTAGCAAATACATACACATAATTTAAGTACAAGCATTTTAATAATATATTGATTACTCAACACAACAGAAATATTGTTTATAGCTGATCAAAAATAAACATTTAATGAATTTATGCTTTGAATATTATTATATTATTATAATGCAGTAATACCTACCACACTGAATCACATAGAGTGCTGCACTCGTGCATAGAAAAGTACTTTATAAAGTTCTATTACTATAAGTCAATAGTGAATGCAGGTAATATTTTAAGGACTTAGGAAAGGAGGACAGAAATAGTAGAACGCCATTGTTTCTGTCCCAGGATTATCAATACTGTCCACTTTATACCTATTTACAATATATTATATATATATATTGTAAATGTATAATATAATATATATAGTGATAATATTTGTTTGTAGACGTTCACAATTCTCATTGAAGTATAGTAATAAATTTAGCCGCGTTAAAGTACCTTCACCGTCATTGCTGTTTCCGTATTAAACAAATGCTATTTATATTTACGCTATTTAAGGGACGCAAATTACTACTAAATGCAAACATACAACCAAAGCTGGTGAAAATCTACTCTTATTTCTTCCACAGTATTGTATTTCATTGCTATTACAACTGCCTTGCGATAAACACTCTATTACATTTAGCTTCATTTCAGTGGCAATACGTCATTCACAAAATTAAATCATCCAAATTCACTGGTGTGTTTTTAACTTCATCGTCCAAATCGATATTAGCAAGTAAATTTTCCTTTCAAAAATGTCGGGAGTTTCGTAACTTTTAAAATTATATTTTAAAACCAAACTTATAAAATATTTCCGTTAATTTAAATTTTCTACGATTAACATTGCATTGGTGTAATACAGCAATTTCATTTCCATTTTAGGAATTAGATTCGGTTAAATTGATCCAGAAGTTATCACAGTGGTAGTGAAATTTTATACAAAATTTGCTTCTAGCATTTTGGCCTTCAGTAGCTTTGCTGTATTTCAAATTATGCTTAAGCAACCATTTCGCAAGTTGCTGCTGCAGCTTGTATTAATAGCAGAGTTGATTCGGTTAATCTTAATAGTTATATTAAAAATTATTTCAGTACTAACAGGCTGCAAAGGTCCTTACTCCTTACACCGACTCGACTCGGAAATGTCCATTATTGAACGAGATCCAAGTGAACGTGAAAGACAATTGGTACAAGATAAAAAGGACGAGTACGCTGCAGCCAGGGATCTTGCCTTAGAAAAATGGAATTCCTACACGGAATTGAAGTCGAAGAAGTTAAATGCTCAAAGCGCTCTTAAAAAATCAAGTGATGAGTTTGCAGAAGTCTCCCTGCAAATGAAAGAAATGTTTGCCACTGATGATAAAGATGCATTTAATGCAGTGTGGAAAAATCAGATGGAAAAATACGATGCCGTGCTAAGTACCACTGCCACACTGAATACAATTAACAGTGAAATAATGCTACTAATAGGGAACACTCTGGGAGGAGAGAACGAAGAAGAAGAGTTTTGGAAGCCGCTTTTGGAGAAAGTTGATATTGCCAGAAAAAATCATGAAGAAGCTTATTTGAAAATGCAAACGTCATAGATAACAAATAAACACAGATGATCTACAAATGATTTACAATGAATCTACACAGAATCCAAACAATTCAGGTAATATTGCATTGTTTACAAAAACTTTCATTTCATTATTTAGCTGGAAGTTTTCCTTCAAATATTTTATTTGACATAATTTTTAACCATTTGTGACAAAATTCGTTGCAGTAATAGTAACTAGAAAATTTGTTGTAATTGAAGTTGGATCATAACAAATTTTTTTCAGACTGAATATATAATAATAAAATATTGCTTGTGTTTTTTATTGTTTCCAGCTCTCATTTTAAAGACGTTTCAGTTTTGCTCTCAGCTCAGCCGTTAAGTTCTCTTTTTTGCTGTTAAACCTAAATTGTGTTAATATCTATTTCACCAAAACTATCTAATTGATTATAATTTTTGTGTATTTTCGCGTACTTTCCAATGTTCTTTCGTTCGGAGATTTTATCGTGAAATGTACATTTCGGTTATGTAGTTTTGTTGTGGCTCTTTTTTTTACTATAAATGCACCACTTCATTCCGCAGATGAATAAAGTCTTTCTTTATGTATCAGAAAATAATTTGGAATTTAAGGCATTCAGAAATGAAAAATGATAAACTGCAATAGACACAATATTGTTCGAGTTTTTTTTAAATCAAAGGAGTAAAACAAGTGATTCCCTTCTTCTGTTACAACTTGAAAGGGAAAAGTTCTTTGCTGCTTCTCACATTCTTCGATTTCTTTGCTAGTGTTCTGCATTACTACCACACCAAGATGACTTTTCCAAGACTTATCGATGTATAGATTTAACTTTCCTATTTGTATTTTGACTATAGCTGTATTGAAAACGTAGTGAATGCATGTTATACCTAATAATATAATTAATAAATCTCAACCTATAATTTTGATTGAAATGATTGTTGAATATCATTATCCTGCAACGAAAATAACTTACTGTACTATGATCATTAAGTGTAATAATAATAACTAACCTTGCGAAGTGAAACTTTTTGATTAATAAATTACTATTATTATTGTACATTTCCTGCTAAAGAAATAATATTATATCTCAGTTTCACATCAAATGTATATATTGCAATGATATTAAACTCAACGATTATTTTGCGCGTTACCCATTTTCAATTCTAAATGTGTGAAATAAAATCTCTTATTTCTTAAAGAACATCGAGTTACTTTATTAGAAGAATGAATAATATACATCACAACTAAACTAAATATAAATAAATTAAACATAAAAGTAGACTTAAAAAGAATGAATTTAACTTTTAACATATATATTTTGGCTGTGTTTGAGATTTTGATAGGTTTGTTGTAAAACACTTGTTTTGTAATAATCTTTCTATTTCTAAAGTGAAAGGCAAAATTTAGAGAAATAATTTTGAGGGAGGATTTAATAAATTTGAAAATTGTATCAAATTAAAAGTTCACAATATATACTTTATTCACCAAATTCGAACATGAAATCGGTGTGCATTGTTTAGATTTTAGATGTTTCGACTTGGGGCACTAATGCGCTGCCGACGGTGCGTACGGTATTATATACATAGTTCGAAATAAAATTATTTTAACAAACATTTTTTGCGTTCCTTTCAAGAAACAAAAATTCCAAAAAACTAGTTCTTGCAATTTCTCCATTTCTAGGCTCTGAAGTCATAAAACATATTGTGGCTTTTTTAATTTACATGCACAACTTTATCTGAACAGTAGAAGAAACAATAAAAACACACTTTATATTAGACATTCACACAGCCGCAACCCAATGGGTTTGTAAATTTGTTTTATGATTCCTTTACTTTCGCTATTAATTTTTAAGTTTCAAAAATGCAAAAGTTTACAATTTTATTAATGATCATGAACATATTACATTATACAATTTGACTAATTGAAATAACAAAATGTATATACCTTCTTTCAACTAGTATTACATTAACATATTATTTCTCCACAATGCAACACATCCGCAATTTTTCGAATGAAATTTAAAAAAACAAATTTGTGTTCTATTTAACAATCTTCAGGTTGATTCATGAAAGTAGTCAATGTTATCTTTGTTAATGACATACAAAGAGTTGAAGATGGTTTTAATATTTTCATCATTATTGTAGATATTCAGCTCTAAAGCCGTAAACCAGGTCCAGCGTGGTTGAAAAGCTAACAGTTGAGGTGTTGGGAGATTATGTAAGTTTTCCATTGACATAGGTTTGTCGCCTACCACTTCTAAAAGACTGTGGTATTGGTTGATTGTAAGTTCTTGATTGTTCCACATATAAACAGAAACTACATCCACATAATCACTCCCTGGCCAAAAATGCTTTATATCAGTCATGGAATCGCTGTCTAAAGACCAAACCCAAATGAAGGAAGTGAGATGGTGATGTTTTGTCAAGTAATCGTGTGTTAGTTTGTACAATTTTGCAGTTCCAAACGCTCCTGGTCGTCCACTCCATATTCCGGATTTTTCATTCATCCAGGGAAGAATATCCAACATTGCTACAACTCCTGCTGTTTGAAGTTGCTGTAAATATGGAACAATTAAATCCAGTTGTCTTTTCCAGACTTGATTTAAGTGACAGCCGTCATTTACTAAATCAATCCACCTTTCTTCAACTTCATCAGTATTGCTTATGTTAGTAAAAATATCCATGGACAGAAGTGGGTGGTCATGGAAGTACCATACAATGCACACTAAATGATGATCGTTCCAATTAGAAATTACTTCCGTAACAAATGATTGCCAAGCTGACTTCTTTGCTTCATATTTTGGCATACATTGATTTATAATGCCAGGAGAGACTCCGGCAATCCTATGAATATAAGTTTGAACACCTTTGCCTCCACTAGTGCCGTCACTAACGACAAACAAGCCTGAGATTGTTTTTTTACCCGTTACTTGATCAAGGTATTTTAGTAACTTCTCCTTTTTACTGAAATTTGGATTTTGTGTTATTTCTTCAATTTCCAATGATGCTGTAAACGAAAAAAGGTGGTTTTAGTGGTGTGGTGAGTTTATTATGCATTTGTAATTAATAAAAGGATTTATTGACCCACGCCAAACATAAATTTACCGTGAGTACCAAGAAGTTTACCAAAATGTTTCAAAGTGACGTAGAAATATGGTCACAAGAAAACATTGATATTTAAAATGTAAATGAGATTTTGAAAGTATTTTATTTAGAACCATGCTCAAAAATCCATATATAGATGACGGGCTTTGTTACTTTTGAACCCATGGAAAAACTCTTGCAGAACCTCTAACACCTATTACCCAGGCTAATGTGCATTTCATTTTCCGGAAATTATGTGCCATTTTTAAATAATTTCTATCAATTTGTCTCATGAAAACATTAACTGTTAGTAGTTAGTATTAGTAGGTACTAATCTCTTGGATTTCTCATCTATAATATTTGCAGAAGAAATATATAAAAGTGAATGTTAGTATAATTGCATAACGGCAATGAATTTAATTCGATCGCGTTACTTGTAAAATTAGAATTAATTTGAAACTTGGGAGTTCTCTGACGGTAGGTAATGTCTTTTTAGCATAAATATTTGATTATCATTTTTGAAGCGCTTGAAAAAAATAGACTGGTGTACTACTTTCTACA
>JABASD010006414.1:0-10272 GCA_019776165.1 Pogonognathellus flavescens | reverse complement strand
GAATCTACAGACACCAATTTATACTGCTTTTAAATGTTTTATACACTTAAGACAAGGAAAATTGCATATACAATGTGTGCTAGTAGGCAGGTACTCATTTATTCACGAGTATTGTATAAAAACGGTATAATTTTTATAGTAGGATATAATGCACAAGTAACTATTTACTCACAGACAGATATACCTATACATAGAATTCCAACATTTTAGTAGTGTCAATTAAAAATCTGCTGCTTTCGGTACCTAAGTAATTATACCTGTGCTCCGAAACGAACAAGTTGTAAGCAGCGTAATTAGCAATGCTGCATGTGTATGCGTTAAAATAAGTTTGAACGGGGAAGGATGCAGATACAATAATACCTACCAAGGATTTTGATGTATAAATATATTCGGAAACATTTAAATTAATATACTCACAACTTATAACTACTTAGTGTATGAATGCTTTAAAATTCATTGTTGTGAGTTGAAAGACTTTTTAGAAAATAATCTACTCATTGTCCTAAACTCTATGTGCAGCTCTTAACCATACATCGAGTCAAATAAGCATGACACGAATATACCAACCTATAATTATCTTTGTGGAAGAAGAAATCAGCTCGAATTAGTTGTCCCGCATGCCACACCTACACAATAGACACAAGTCGAGCTGCAATGCTTTTAAGACTTATCTTTATAATCTCGCTAGTAATAAGATTTAACGAGTTGACTTTACAATTAAGTGACACAGTCTCACAGTACGCGTACACAAACTTACTTTTATCAGCGATGCATAATTAAAAAACTGTAGAAATGTTGTACATTCAAAGTAAAGTGTGTGTAATCAAAACGTACTTAAGACTAATGTGTTGTTTTTTGATTGTTTAGCGCATACATTAATATTAATTAAGTTTGTAAGCACGAACGTGTTAATTGCTGCGTACCTTATAAATGACTACAATAGACGAAAAGCTATACAGGAATATCTAAATGCAATGACACGCAGGTAAATATTAAGTACTCATTGAAGTTTGAAGTACGCATGTAGTAGTATTTAGTATACGTCGATATTTTTCATCAACTTAAAAACGTTCTATGTACCTACAGTAATATTTCATTAAATATTATACAGAATACATAAATTCGTAAAAATGGAATTACTCACATGCATGAAATGCGTAAAAATGGAGCATTCAAGTTTTATGCTTTCATGTCAATGATTTAATAGGTGGAAGTAGGAGAATAGTAGTAATAAACAAATACGGAATAAGGAAGTGAAATTATTTTCGGTTAAAGTTAAATACTAAAACATCACATTTTTTCCATCACGTGAAAGAAGAATTAAAATAATTTTAAGCTACAAATATGACGAGAAAAAATATATCACCATATATCTCTGTGAGGCATGAGGTAAAGTTACTTATAGGTACTAAAATATGTATAGGTACTGTTACGGACAAATGCGTAAATTGTAAAATATGTACAGTTGATTTTGGCTTTATTTAATGTAGTATGTGAACGTAATTGTGGTCTCAATTAGTAATACGCATTTGTTATTAAATAATTAATATCAATCTTATTTTTTCACTAAAAATGTGATTACCTTGCACGATAACTTAGAAAGATAAAAGAACAGAAAGCTAACAAAACAAAAAACTCATTTCTAACTACAATAACTCACTACGCAACTATTACTTTAGTTAATGCATTTTATTCAGAGAAAATTGGTGTGGTAAAAAATACGTTGTTTATAAAGACGTTCTAGACATTATAAAGGCAATTTATTCGGAGCCATGTCACTATGAAGTTTCTGAAAATGAATTAAATGAGTGTGAGCTAATAAGTAGGACGCTTTAAAAATATCTTTATCATTCTATTGCGTATACTGTGCATTAAAGTGTATTATTCAGCAAAAATAATATGAAATTGCTTTTCAGCAGGGTGCAAATCATTTGTATAAATATACGCTGGGACAAATTCATTCAATTTTGCGAATCATTGACTTTATACGAGTCGCAAAAAGCATAGTTTTAGTTTACAATGCCATTGCACTACCTATCTCTCCTGTAGTCAGCACAAATTCTTATGCATTCGCAACATTTTACTGCTATAATAACCAACAAAGTTACGAGGTGCAATTTATTTAATGGAGGTGGAGAAAAATTAATTTGATTTCCCTTCTAATACTGACCTAATAATTATTAATTTTTTCCGCGTTATTACATGCATATGGAAAATTCTAAATTGGCATTCATTGACCAGGTAATTCGGCAATTCACCGTATGCAGATATGCGTTCACAGATGCATGCATCCTGTACCATATCTCCAAACTAACATTCTATACTTGTACATGGTATGTAAAAGAAGTATAATAATATATTATATTATTATTTGTTGCATTTTTCAATGTAACAAGCAAATAACATTACATTGTGCATACAGTACGTAACAGTAAACAGCACCTACCTAAGAATACTTCATGTAAAGAAAATCGCATATTACATGCATATCTTCAAATTAACTCGACGTAATCATTTTGTATGGAACCGATATAAAGTACCTACTGACATTACATCTATAGATTTATAACGTATTAGGCTATTAGAACCATTTTGCCAAAACCTTACAAATCTGTAATCAATAACTCCAAAAATTACTTATATTTTTATGCTCAGGCAGCGCATCAACAGTTCTAACCAAGGTAAAGATACCGTCTACATATCTTAAGTTAACTAAGCAGAGTTAACTACATGTTTTATTAGAAGTTTATGGAAGGTCTATTTGTTTATGTCGCTTGCATAAAACCTTAGCCAAGATAATTTTGTATGTAAATTGCCTAATCACTTATTAGTATTAGTGCCTCTCTTAAATCTAATAGCAGCCAATAAATATAATTCGCTTCTTTCTTTTGCTATGAAAACCTTGTGCAAACAATATCTGTGGAGGATGGTTCATAATTACAGATCAATACATCCTGAGGCTATATCTGTAGTATAGGAAGACAACTCATTTATTATTATTTATCCTTATGTTCATAGTTTTGTATATAGGTATCCTTTTGTTTATCTTATGCCGAAATGACGATACAATATTATAGTTCAAATAATCTTATCAGGCATACTGATACGTTTATTGCACTATATACAGATGCATTGTTGGTGTGTTACTATCTGGGTGTACAAGATTCTTTAATGCAGATAAGTTTGAACATTTCGTGAAACTGAAACCATTATTTGGAAAACGATAAATCTTAATTTGGAAATGTGGGCATGGGAAAGAATTGATTTGTAACGCAGTTTTACAACCACATTACATTTTAAATGACACGAAATTGCGTTTTCCAAGAAATCCATTTTGTATTGTTCTGTCAAGCTTTGACCTACAATTATTCAATCGAAAAAGGATTCATTTCTCTCTTTACAATAGATGAAATTTATACAGTACGACAACAATGAAACGAAAGCCGCAGATGCGGATGGGTGCAAAATACATTAAATAAATTTACAGGATATACATTTAACACAGAGACAGTTCAGTTGAATCAGTTGTTATACTAATAATTTTATTTGGATAATGAAGTGACAAAACACGAACATAACCTGTATAAAACCTGTATAGCATATTCATAATAATTGATTCAGATTCTATACATAATAAAAATATTACAAAAATTTGTTACTACGAGTATTTATCAGCAACAAGGGATCATAATCTCCAACATATATAATTATTAAAGCGACTATTCATACAAAATTAGTCTTGTTCTCTATAAAATGTAAATGAACTCATGTGTCCACTCATATGAAAGTATCTATTGTAATTAACGAAATAATTCTCGTGTTTTATATGCAAATAATGACATTATGATAGTTAATAAAGTATTACAATGATGTTCTGGCGAATGTTAGTACAGAAGAATTATTGTCGTGGTCGTGACTGCATTGTACTATTTCTTTCTTACTCTGTGGGTTGTAAATATTGACTCGTCTGTATAATCTGTATGATAGATTCTACAAATCTAATAAGCATGAGATCAAGAATAATAATAATAAGATCATTGCATGACACACGCTCACCATTTACTCCATTCTACTTAGGCGACAGCAATATACTACGAGTAAAACATGTAGAGTAGCACTGCACGCAGTAGCACGTAAAAAAGCAAGTTCAACATTTTGTTCTGCAAATGTTAGTTATGCACAGCAGAGTAGATTTGCAGTGAAATACAAACCCCTTTCTCTAAATGTCTTGTAGTGACAAATTATAAGATTCGCTGTTTTGTCTTTCTTTTCGCTTTGATTTACTCCAACTACTTTATGACTTGGTTTACTAAAGAAACTCTCAGAGAGGAGGACTATTCTGATATCTCTCTCGTCTCTCACACATAGACACATCTCTCTCAGCTCAAACTTGAATTAAAATAAATAGAACGAAATTCATGCTTATTGCTCACACGGAGACTGAACAATAATAATAAACGACACCAACGATATTATACTAATCTCACTCATCTTTGTTTCTCTCTCTCTCTCTTGTCTTTAAAAATGCCTGCTGCATTTAAATTTTACTACCATACTACCTCCACTAATCTACAGAGAGTTTTAACTAAGTTAACATAATAAAATCTGTACTACTACTACGTACACGCATTACACTCTATTGTGTGTACATATGACATTTAGATATTTAACAAAAGGATACCGATCCATCGTCTTATCATCATCATACGACATTTTTAAACCAGTAAGTATATTTAGTCTTGTAGAAACGAATTTCACGATCTGAATACCTACATTAGATATTTTTAAATGTGTAGTTTCTATTTTCCACTGTCTCTTTAGAACTTTAATTGGAAATAAATAAGTATTCAAATAAAGCATTATTATAAAATTTATGCTCTCCTCCATGTGCTATTATGCCTTTTTATATAAGTAGTAATTAAAAATACAAACCTAAACCTGAACATCTCTGCTACTTTAGTAGGTTTGCTAAATGCAGCATTTAAATACACCAGGGGTCAATTAAGTTGTGTAATCAATTTTATGTTTTAGATTTCTCCTCAAAATTATTAGCTGGGTATGCATTTCTATATGAAGCCTTAAAGTAGTAGTACTTATACTTAAATACTACGTATCCATTCATCATTCTCGGGATGCATTCATTGTTTACGTCACGTTGAATGGTTTTAATAGTTCTCTTCTCTCACTTCAAACTTCTCTCTTTACAAAACGTTTAAGCAGTGCATGGTATAGATATAATTCAGGAAATAAAGTGCATAATGTATTTAGGTGTATGATCGTAAGCAGATGAACTTTATGTTTGTCGTAGCACACTTATTTCTTTGTACGGGTAAATAATAAATAGCAACGTAACATGAGATACATTAAACTTCACACACACACACACTGTGCATAAATTATAGATTATGTGTATATTTATCTTAGTTAGTGCTACATATACAACTAACTTAACATACAAAATCTATACACACCTTTATAATGATTTAATGATATTAGGAGTTCCTTTCCGCTGTTTCATCAGTCTACACTACACACACAATTTTTTTCATTGTTGCAAGTTGGAAGCTTCAGGTTGTTTACGAAAGCATTGAAGTGAATAGAGAAGAATGTGCTGTCGTATTCCTTGACAAGATTACGAAGAAAAGGAATAAACTGGAAGATAAATGAATGTAGCTGTATGTGTTACATAGCTGTTTCTATCAAGTGTACTCGTGTAATTCTTACGATGCATAGTAATGGAAGCATTAAGTAGCAATAATGCAAAGTGTCGTTATGTTGTCATGTCCGTTTGTTTGTGTACTCGTATAAACGTTTCCTACTTTACTTCTTTTTTCTCTGTGTGCTTCAAGATACGATATCCCTTGTGTTAATAGTTGTAGCATTTTCTTAGTTGTATAAGTAGTGACTTGTAAGATGTAAATTATGCAATTACAGATACTACACACGGTGTATCTAGTGTCTATGCCTTGTAAATTACTTTTGTCAAAACATTTACCTATCGAAACAACTTTGGGTTAGTTTAGTTTTCTTATTTAGCTAATCTTCTATAATTTATATGAGGCAAATCGTTTTATGCACTTATAGCCTGCACAGGAACATTAAATGTGTAAACAAGAACAGATAAAACGTAAGCAAAATGGAGGAACACACTACTGTCAGTGTGTAAATTATTCAAGAGAGACAATTCCCACTGAATGGAGGTAGTGAGGGAATTTTCGTACATGGGTTTGCAAGAAATGCAGTGTAGTGCAAGAGATTCTACCAAGAATTAAGGAAGGAAGGTTTAACTCGCTTGACACGCAAATAAGTGATATGGGAAGTTTAGACATTCACAATGAATTGAAATGCAATGAGTTTCAACAACCAACCTACTAAATATATAATGCTCATTGAATTCTAGTCAATATACAACTTACCTATATACTACGTAATAGTATTACTTATACTACTTAATACTTTAAGCGTTTCATGCAAAAGTCCCAACCTTTAACAACTTAAGTTTGAATTTTTCTCAAATGTTTAAGGTTTACGCATCCTGCTATGAATTTAGAGATTGCCTACCCCCTGAGAAGCTGAAATAATGAATGAACCATTAAATCGAACGGAGAAGGACGACTGAGAATCCCATCTTAAAAATAAATTTGCTTACTGTTACTGCTGTGAGTTAAACGGGAGTTAGACATTTCAAGTTAGAAAATTCCCTCGTATATTTAGAGTGTCATGCATTAAGTTTGGGTTTGGAGGCATTTGAGGCATATTCTCATGTAAGTACTCACTAATAGTCTCGTTTTATCTATTTTTGATTCTACAAGATGCTTAAACGTATTGTAGCTTTAGGAAGGAAAAGTAAACGTTATTTATTGGCGGTGTGGACGTAAATATATGGCTCAGAGTTATGTGCCGATATAAACTGCAATTTGACTTGATGGGATGATTTTAGAGATGAGCCTGAAGGCTAGCTCTGAATGTTGTAAAAGATACAGAGAGAGAGAGAGAGGAATTTTCGCTGAATGTTAAATGTAGGAATCGTGAGGACGGAGAATCATGAAGAGAACAAGCCAGGCACAGGGCGACGGTCTCATTTGAATTGATGGGAACTGCAACGCAACAGTGTTACGGCCATAAACTTAGAGGGTCAAGAGCACATTCGAATGTAGTAGCGACACATCCGCCTTGTATTCCATTAATACAACAAATTGTTTTAAACAAGTGATCACGGCAATTTGGATAGTTGTAATAGTAAATATTATACTTATATTTAGTATACAATCCTATACCTACCCCTTTTATCAAAATTGTTATGTAAGAACTACAAAGCTACTTTTAAAGAATTCAACTAGGACAAACAGACATAATATAAGAAATCCTATGCACAACATCATTATTATAATATAATAAAAATGTTATTATGTGTTCACATGAAACGATCTTTACAATAAGACCGTTTTTCACACAGAGGAACACAATTAGTCCATAGCTGCTTATCAGATTAGAGCACCTTACGCACATCAAGTCACATCTGCATTATTTGCATGTAGAATGAAGGCAAAATCTCATCACGATGTCTAAACATTCTTTTGGGTCTATGCAGATGTACAGCTTAACATTATTCATACCAACCACGTATGTAAAGAAAGTACCTATTACTATCCCTACTACAAATATTTATTAGTACAATGGACAATGTGATAAAATAACGTAATAATAATAAACACTAGCTCATATCTAACCCAGTGAACATCGCGAATCTGCCAACCGTCATAATAGCAATGTGTAATAAATTCGTGCTGTTTAAATCACTCGATCGGATTATAAAAATGTTTACGCCTTTGCGGGGACCTATTTTACATAGCTAGCAAGCAGAAATAACCAGAGCAAACTTAGAGTAAAATCCGTCTTTGGACCGTGACAACACGATAAGCAAATTTCCTTTATATATGTTTATTTTATAACTTCTTTTTACAACTGAAGCATTCAGAATAGTTCTGGAGCTATACCATGAAATATTTGCGAATTTGTGTTTTGTATAAAGGTGTTTGATCTGTCGAAACTTATTAACACCGCGGTATGTCTTTCTGCTTGCTTTAAGCTCGACTTTACACCTAATGCACCTAATAATGATATTATTAGTGTATTATTATACATAAAACTAATACCTAAGTATACTGTTGTATTGTTATACACCAAAACATTTAAATGTTGTAAAGGAAAGCTTGGCACACTTAAAAGAATTTTAAAGCGCAGAAATGTCAGAATTTAAAGATATAGTTATATATATAGGGAATGAAACAATGAGTTACTAGACCATTGGCAGGTGTGAACTACGCAGATTAAGCAAAGAAGAACGAAGCAAGCTTTCCGATACATTGGTGAAATCTGTTCATCTGTATCTGATTTGAGAATTCCGTGTATTTTCCTTTCCGAGATATCCCAAAACGTTTATTAAGCTTTCTAGCAATAAATATTGAGAGTAAACGTTATTGATGTCAAGATGGTGTAACCTAATTCGACGCACACTTTAGAAATTATCCTGTGGTCAAACAGTCAAATTCCACACTTTACGTTTCTACCTTTACAACTTGAACTAAAAAATTGTTATTGCTAGTACTATCCAAATAAGCCTCGAATAAAATTGCAGGAAAGAGTCCCGTTGGACAAAGCGAGAACGCAGTAGACGTCCAAGCAATTATTATTTAAATTTTTATTCTTGGTAATCTTAATAGAATTTGAATCGATAAAATTCAATGGCAATTGACATTACTAGTATATAGAACTTATGATGTAGTAATTCCATTTATATTTATTTATACCCATTCATAAATTCTTAATGAAGAGTCTGTACAGATATTTCTTCTATATACAAGTTTCACGCAATTCTAAACTGCAGAGCGGCAGAGGGTCTATGTGTAAGTAAAAACACTCATATTATAAGTCATAAGGCCATCTTCACAATCAGAGACATTTTCACAAATGTTAAGCTTACTTGAACATTTTTAATCTATGAGATACAATTTAAGATTTACATTTCTTTTCCTGGTCAAGACTGTTATTGTTAATATAGGTAGAGATTTGCTTTGTACTGTTCATTCTTCTGCAACAAATAAACATAACAGCTTATTCATAATATTATTATTATTTAGTTGGTCAGGGACTGATCTCTGAGTGAGTTCTGAATTCGGCCTAGTCGTCTGACCAGACTATGTCTGTCATTTCTGTCATCATTAAATGTATTACTCATTGTAGTACAACTACTGGTCTGCCGCCAGACAGGAATTGCTCTATAGGTTAAACCAGAGCGGTTATAGTACCAATGCCATAGGTTAGGCAGTAGGATTATTAATTTTTTGCTAAGTTAAAACTGTAAGTACATAAATGTCATCTCGGCACATCATATCACATTCATCACCTGCTAAGCAAACCAATAATACTACAATGCTCTACACAGAAGCACCTTAATGGTTGTTACAGAAGTGAGTGAAGTGAAATGATGCCAAGCATGGTCAGTCACACCCCGACAAAAAGAAATAATCATAAAATTCAATGGACATCTCATCTGACTCATAAACGTTCCTAATAGATTTAAAATGGGCAAAGTGCAATTATTGTCTCGTTGAGATTTTAATAGCGCCGCATGCACGTACAACGCTATAAACATGAAAAGCAATAATGCAATGAAATGTTTTCAGCTTCAACAAAATGAATTATTGTCCGTATTTGTACTTTTGCACTGTGTGTAGAGTATTCTCTACATGTATTTAATTTAATATCCATCTGAGTCTTGCCGTATATAGAAAAGTAGCTCTGATTCTAATTTCCACCTGATGAAGAAGAGTGCGACGACTCGAGACTTGCCTCAAGTGTACAGCATAGTAGACTTGATATCCGTTGACACATTGTCATCGTCACGTTTGTCTGTATATTTTCCTGCCTTGGCACTCTGTCCGTTTAGCTCAGACCATGTAAACAGGACGCAATGAACTATTTCATTATTTGATTTTCATTAAAGTTGATATTCATCTTTGTCATTCAACTCTTTCGAGAGAGAATTTTTTCACAGTCAAGAAATGAGTCCATGCAAAAGTTAGAGCTTTGCTTGAGCTGGCACTTGGCTTTCGGTGACTTGACAGTAATCTCAATCCACATTCAATTCAACATCACTTTACTACGAACACTACCCATGTACCATTAAAGACGACGACGGTCTTCATCCTCATAATATCTGCAAATACTACCAAGGTAGTTCAGTCAGTCCCACAGAGCCACAATGATAAG
>JABASD010006413.1:0-10272 GCA_019776165.1 Pogonognathellus flavescens | reverse complement strand
CCGAGCCTTTCGTTCAGCTAACCAAAATCGAGGCGGTCTGTTTTATAAACCAATCATCTAGTTTACGAGCCTGTCTCACTGTCCACGCGAATACATACGGACTGTGACTCTTCTAGCTTAAAAAGCGACTTTTTTCCCTATGCTGTATGACATGGTTCTCTGTTGAAAATGGATGGTTACGTTACGATAAATGCGTTCCTCCAAACTTGTCTTTATTCAAAAAGACAAATTTTATGAAGAAAACCGGATGTAAATCTATAAAATTTACGGTTGCGGAAGATGCGAAAATGTATATTTTTGAGTTTGGAACATCGACACTTTTAATGACGGTCACAAGCATACCCCAAATACCACAACCATATAACATAACGGTAACAGACACAATGTTTCAAAGATTTGCGGAATGTCTGTGACAACTTTGCTTGGAGGAGTACTGGCATTATCGCTTATGAAGTATTTCTAAAAAGAACTTAAAATCACCTCATACACTTATTTACTTATAGTAAATAGTAAAAAGACTATCCTTTATTTAAGGTTTGCCAAATTCACACAGTAATAAACTTGAAATTTTTACTAATTACATTAACAAAATGTTTTAAAACTTTTTTTGTTTATCATTTGAGAATCAATGATAATTTAATATATTAAATGAGCTTCTGACTGTAGATAAAACAATTTTTTTTATCAATTCTTTATCCAAACTGAATCTCTTCCTAAAATCTTCAACAAATGTTGGTATTGTTCCTCTGGACCCAATCACTAATCCTATCGTCACTTCTATCCGATTCACATGGAAATTTTTCTTGAAGTATTCTTCACACGGTTCATAAATTCATTTTTTCTCCCTATCCACTTCTATGGGTTCTTCTACGAATTTTCGTATCAACAAGTGTCCAAAAGTAACGTTATGATTATGCAACTAATTCCTGCGTGTTGTAAATGAATACTCTGTATTTCCTGTACCGGCTGTTATGAACAGTGTTGATTGAGTAAATAACAAGTAGGTATATGAATTGCGCAGCAAAGAGTGAACTTGCACTATTCGCATTGAATCGCAAAACCCGAAATTTTTCTGCCGAAATTCCTCCTCCGGCTATTTCGACTGAAATTCGGTGTTTTCAATTCGAATTGTTGTGCAGAATAAAGTGACAACCTGCAACATTAAATTGACGAGACTCAACTAATAAAAACATTCCTCTATACTTCCCTTTTTTGAGTGAAGGTCTTAAGACGGATTTCCACATAGAAAATGGTTTGTTAAATATTTCATTCCTCTTTTTTGATTCATAACGCTATTTACACGATTTAATCCTCAACTTGCAATTAAATTATCTGTGATTGATGTTTTTGTTGTTATTATTTTATTTTTATTCGTCCAAGTAAATAACGACTATCAGCTGTTCACTGTATTATTTAGCGATTTACTAATAACTCTCTTTCATGTATTAACGTGTGAATGATTTTAAATATTTCAGGACTTGAATCCTGGAGTTTCCGGTTCAAAGGCGAAAGGTTCGGCGCGAAGCAAGGGTCAACGTGCTGCCGGAGGCACTGCCGAAGCCGAAGAAGATTCAGAATCCGAGTCTGAATCTTCGTCTTCCTCTTCCGGATCTCAAACTGAGTTGTACAACTTCCGGCTTGCATGGGAAGCCGAACTCAAAAAAATGTCTGCAGAATCGCAGCTTCCGACATCATCTCCTTTAATGATTTCACAAGGAGGAATTACAACATCAATGGCAGGGGTTGTTTCCACAAGTGGTGGGAAAGAAATATCTACTCCTAAAGCCAATATTATTTCATCTGAACAAGTAACATCCACATCTGGAACTGTCTATTCGTCATCGCCGGAAGTAATTGCTAACAATTCAACAATTGCAAATATTGAAGAACAAGCAAAAACATTTTTTCTCCAAGGGGTTGGTTTGGAGAGAAAAGGTGAATTGTATGATGCTGTCAAATGCTACAAAAGAGCCATGCAATTAGTTCCGGACATTGAGTACAGAGTCAACGCTTCTAATGCGAATAACGAAAATTCAATTCCATCTTCTAAACTGGGGTCTCCTGATGACTCAGAAGATGAAACGAATCCAAATGACGATAAAGATGGTGCAGATGATGATGAACCCCTTCTCAAAAAATTTCTGAGGGAAATAGAAACAAAGGATTGGCAATTCTTCGAAAAATTCAAATCGGATAACAAGTTGCATCTAAGGGATATACCAATCGAAGTATTATCCTACATTTTGAGGCAAGTACTGAAGTAATCTTCGGAAAAAATAACTGACCAAAACTTTTATCTAAAAATAATAGTTGAAATGTCATTTGGTCTGGTAAAAACTCAATTAATATAATGTAATTGATTTTTTGATATTTTAGATGGGTCGTTTCTAAAGAATTGGATGTTCGTAGTTTGGATGTATTGTCTGGAACCTCGAAAGGATTTTACTGCATTTGTCGGGATGAGCAATTATGGAAAATGGCTTGCGAGAGGTAATCAGTAATTACTGTCAACAAAATTATTCTTTTGTATACAATTCTGAGAAAACTTTTTCAACTTTGGTTTGAAATGTTTGTTGCAGGGTTTGGACAACTTGTAATTTGCTTGGCTCGCCATTCTCATCCTTCAGAGAAATGTTTTTGAAAAGGAATCGTGTAAGGTTTGATGGCTGTTACATAAGCCGAATTACTTATATTCGTGCTGGAGAGCATTCATTTCAAGATCAATCATACAGGTTTGAAAATATCTAACATTTGTATAAAAATTCATGTATTTTGCGAACAACTATTTTTCATTATATTTCTTATACGATTTTTAGACCATGGCATTTAGTGGAGTATTATCGGATCATCCGTTTCTTTCCGGATGGTCAAGTGTACTTTTTGACTACGGCAGATCATCCTTCAGTGACCGTTGGCGGGTTGAAAGATCGACAGCAACCACGTAACGCTGCAACAATGCGTGGGAAATACTGGCTTGGCAGTAATGACATGGTGACTGCCATTGTAAAGAAACCAGTCAGTTTTTCAACTCCAAAAAGTCGAAAAAGAGAAATTCCTGACATCACAACGTTTCACATAGAGTTGGAAATTTCTGGATTGAGGGGACGCCCGAGTTGGATCGTGAAATGGCTGAATTATAAAGTCAGGACATGCAAAAGTGGCACAGCAATCAATGAACAGCTGAACAACAACATTTTCAACTTGAATTTGTTGAACAACCCAGAAAATAACAACAGTGGTGGTTCCTTCACCAGTTTCGATATAAATCCTAACAAATTCCCCGCTATGTATTTCTCCCGTGTCAAATCGTATGCAACTAAAGCTGAAAGTGTTTTGGAGTAAAAAAAGTACATAATATTTGTGTACTCCCCTGGTCCATCCTCAGTTTCAGTGCTAGTTTTTAAGTCATTTAAAAAACGTACGTGTTGCGTTTCGCACGCAAAATATTATTGTTTGCCTAAGTTCGTAGATGTGATATTGCTCAACATTATGTTTGTAACACAAATTGTGTTGTTTTCCAAAATAATATTGAGTTATTTACTGTTTTACTAATTTTTTTGTATATTGAAAGCATTTTGTAAAGTTTTCTTCCATTAGTAGCTCAACAATTCGCACAGTTTTCGAATTGATCTGTTGTGTTGAAACAGTCCAAGTATTTTTAAACCAACAGAAGTGTTTATTTATTACTTACTACCAGGAGTAATAATAAGTTGATGTATTCCACACCAACTGCAGCTCCCTTTCCCAATATCCTGTTCGTTGAGAAAGTAGAAACGACAACGTGTTGTAAATCTGTGGTGTGTAAAGTGTAATGTAACATTTTCTTCCCCCTGCATGCTGTGTTTAATTGAAATGGTGATGATTACATACTAGTACCTAACTTATTTTAATGGTGCAAAATATTTCCCTGACTTTATTATGACAATTTATGTAAAATTGTTATAATTATATTGTACTAATTACTGTATGCAATTCCCTGTGCTAATTGAATGTAATAATAATTAAACATTGTTATGTTTAAATGAATCCAAGTGGATGTTGAAGGTTTAGTTATAAATTAAGGTGTTTCAGGGTTTTGTGAATTCACTGTACCGATGTACCATTAAAGGAAGTACCTTAATTAAAGTCTGAAGTGCTAATATTGCTTATATAAAGAAATATCTGGAAGTGAAGAGAGAGTTAGTTTACTAGATAATTCTTATCAATTGAAAATGTATTAAGGCCAATGTGTCATTAATAGGATTATTTTACACATAATTATTAATTATTTACAAACACTCAAAAAGTGTCTGAAACCTAATATTGTGAAAATGTTAAACTGTAATAGTTTAAAATTGTATATGATCTAAAATTGTCCAATGAATTTTGCATGTTCATGTTGGATACTTTATTACTTAACGTTGTAAAATCTTTAATACAACGCACACAATGGATTGTCGCGTAAACTATATAATGTACTACTGTGCAAGCATGAATTCGTCTTGTAAACGTGGTAGATTATTGTTATAGTGTATTAACGTAGTGTATCGTAGTAAATATCGAGTTTGTGAAATATGTGTATTAGTCAAAGAAATATTTAAATGTCTAATCACAAAACGTTATTAATGTTCACATGCGGATAATATATATATATCACCTAATGGAACATTGTAAGTGTGAACGGTAACCATTTCATGTGGACCTGCACTTACAATTAATTGTGGAAATAAAGCATATAACGCTACCAGTGCTTTTAATTATTCTTTTCACATCAACCATATTATAATACATACTTTACATACACACTATGTGATAACTTGTGATTTTTAGCTTATAGAATTATACTAGGCCTACAGTTAAAGGAAAAGCCAAACGAGAACATAATATTTATGTCATAATATGTGAAATTCAGTTAGGATGTTAGGAACAAGCCATACCCGTGTAATAATATTTTAAGGACGAAGGAGAAGAAGAAGGAAGCAACCACGTCTCTACTTTCTCACAAAGGTTAATAGCCAGAGGCTATATTATTTGAAGGTTGAAAGTACCCTGATTGAGCTTTCAGTTAAATGGTTCATCGAACTGAAGTTAAGTAAGGCAACCGAGATACAAAAGATTTTCAGAAGCCTGCTGCTTAAGGTTTAGTCAATTCAAGGGCGTATCTACGTGTGAGCTTCAGCTCCCATCCTGTTTCCCTAAAAAGAGTTACTTGACAAACATTTTACACAAATTTGTTTGTTTTTTGCCTCCGAGCCCTTCCCCACCCCTCCTATTAATGAAATCTAGATACGTCCTTGAGTGTATTAATATTCCATATCTGTTCTATCCACATTTCTGTACTCACTGTTAACACCGTAGTATAAGTCGACATAATATAACTTGAAGTTACTTTAATTTTGAGTTGTCCTGAACTATACAAACAAAATAACAAAAATAAAACCAAGGACAAAGAAACGGACTCAAGTGAAAGAAGTTTTAGTTCTTTGCATTTCAAGTTATTTAATTTGTACGATACTCTGACCCAGTCCACGGACTTTGTAAATTGTAAATACCAGCACTCACCCGTAAACTGCTATACGTGCGCCTTAGTACATAGGTAAGTAAAATTTTATCTTTGCTCATTTAAATATTAAGCCAAATCGTATATTATCATAATTATTATAACTATAACTGAATCCTGCTGGGGAACGAAAACTAGTAACATGCAAAGAAAGATGAAGTCGCATAGTTGAACACGCAGAAATATATATTTGAATAAANAATGCAGATTATTAATTTGTACAAGGATATAATGGCGTAATGACATAAAATAATTTTTCTTGCTCTAAAACTGGACAGTTGGGTTTTACAATTCAAAGAATAAAGATAGTTTGCTAAGCTTTGTAATTATTAATTTATTATTGTGATTGTGACATAAAAATGGATTCTAGGAAAGACGAGCCTGGTCCAAGCCAGTTCCCGGTACATCTTGCATTTTGAAATCTAATTTTTTTTAAATTAACTATTTACATTTGGTTATTTTTATATCTTAACAGTATTGCTAATACCAAGGGCGTATTTAGGGGTTCAGGTTCAAGAAATTTATATATTTCAAACTTATTTACAATATTTTATCAAACAATTTAGCGACTGACTGCTTAATAAAGTTGGCATTGAAGCGCGGTAACGAGATGGGAGGATCCCAAAGGGCAACAGCGGAAGCAACGGAAAGAAAGAAGATCGAGGAAGAATTGAGAAAAAAGTTTAAACCGGAAATGGACGTTATCGACTTACTAAAGCAATTATTAGAAAATCGGATCCAGACTGAAGTGGATGCTCAGTTAGCGTTGCAGGTAAAGACACGACAAACAATCCAGTTTATAGAAAATATATTTTACCCACGCAGTATTAATAACTATCACAGTTCATTTTTTAAATCTTGTTATGAATATGTTTTTTTAGCAGGACGCTAAGACTGGAGAAAAGTAAAGATTAAGAAAACATATTTTCTCGTAATCCTACGATTTCATCAGTAAAAGAATAATTAATGATTCTGAATAAATTTAACTAATCATGGATTTATTGATAGCAAATTATTTTCATTTTTTCTATATACAAAAATACATTAATCATTAAATCATTATAATGACGCATTCAAGGGCGTATTTAGGGGCAGGTGACAGGGCGCTAATATCCATATTGATATTTTACATTTTAAATACATACGTTAATTTCATCGACTTTATCAGTACTTTGATGCATAGAACGAGACAATGTGCTTTCTTAAAAACGCCATAACATAAAAATGTAACATAATTGTGACTGTTCTAAGGTTAAAGCTCATCTCGTTGAAATGTTCATTACGCTATGGCGTATTGTAAGTACAATTACAAATGGAAAAGTACAAGCTGTTCTGACTGGTATAGTGAGAAAAGTAATTGGGAAGGTTGCACTGCTCTTGTCTATGGTAAAAAATAAAATAATGTATATAACTACACGGAAGACGAGAAGTGAGAGAACGTGAGTATTCATTCACTATTTTTAGCTGCAGTCACACAACAATTCAGAGTATGTTTGTATTCTTCATCATATAAAGAAAAAAGACGCAACAGGCATTCACTCACTTCTCCTGTCGTCCTCTTCTTCATTTAACTCATCCTTTTAGCAATTCAAATTATCAGCGAACTCAAACAAAAATTGCCACAGACTTTCCTGGTCTCCGAGATACTTTCTTTCGTTGTTTTATTAGTGCAATTAAATTTTTTTCGCTTTGCCAATTAATTTTTTCACTTTTATCTCTCTCGAGAAGGAGTGCTACGTATAATGTATAGCAAAACTATACTAGTGCACACGGCTGAATTATTTTAATTTATTTTCGTGTTTTTTGCGGTGGTGTGTGACAAGACAACTGTGACTACACTGTGTGTCGTGTCTCATTTATTCTCAAGTTACCATTTGTACAGATCACAGCTACGGATATAGGTTTAATCCTTTTAGTGCAATTACAACATTAGAAGCGAGTACTATTTATATTTATAGCAGTACTACATGATTATATATCTGTTTGTGTTTTTTATGTGTTTCATTTCTTCAAGTTGAGTGCTCAATTAATTTATTCGTGGAGAAAGAAGGAATTCGAGTGTCTCAGTTCATTTTTAATACGCTTAGTTCAAAAGAAAGTTCATTAAAGCCATGAATTACTGCAAGTGCTCTGTTCTCAGTATGACGCTAAGCATTCAAGTGATTTTTTCCTGTTTACTTTGCACACTTCCCATGTCAAATTCCTTTATTGAAGTCAGACTCTATTCACAAAAACAATTTGAAGGTATTTACAACATTAAAAATGCAATGGAAATATTTATGTGCTATTTGTTTCTCTATTGCTTAAAAAGATTTAGGGTATTTAGCAGTTTTGCACTGAATTCAATTATACATCACATTAAATTCGTGTGAATCAAATGACCTTGACTGACAATTTAAAAAAATATTCACCTATTAATTTGCACACTAATTTAGATTGTTCCTGAAGTTATAATTTATAATGACTGTATCTGTATTCTTAATGTTAGCAATTTTGTAAACTGGGGATATTTGCAATAGTTATATATAAGAAATACATATAGGAACAATTAATACTTCCTTGCACAACGAAAGAAAATGAGAAATGAAAATATTAAGAGCATGTTGTAGATTTATTTTAATACAGTTCATTCTTATAGGTGAAAAGCTTCTCTATTATAGGAATAACTTGTCTGTTTTATGTTAGCATAATTTTATTTATTTTTTGTTATTCCCAAACAGGGCGATACACGAAATTAAAAATTAAAGATGCAAATGACTGTGTGAATCTTCCCCCGAATTGGGACAAAAATGTTGTCTCGATCGATCCAACTGGATGTATTGTGATGTTCGCAGAGCGAGATTGTCACGGTTTGAGAAGAAGACTTGACCGTTGGTCCTGGGGATGTTCAAATCTCAAAGACATTTCTTTCGAAAATAAATTATCATCTTTAGCTACCTGTCCGAATGTTAAGAAACCTATGATTGATGTTACAGAACTTTGATTCCAAAATTATCCGAAAAAAATCACAGAAAAATCTGCGAATGTAAAAACAAAATTATTTTCGCTACATACAAACTGTTTTGTTAACCGTGCAAAAATATTATACGGTTATGCAAAGAGTTCTTCTCACTCTGCCTTATATTCTATCCAAAATGTATCAAAATGCCCAGTGAAATCGTCAAACGTGTATAATATGAATCGCTTAAAACGATTCTTTTGAATGTCCTGTGTATTTACAATGTAAATGTGTAAAAATCTCAAATGTCATGCCCAAAAATTATTTTCTGTGAATCGCAGTGAATTGTGAAAAAGATATTTTTAATATTTGACACAATCTCATGACTCATCATTTGTCATTTCCTACTCAAATTCTAATTCTCCGTTTTGATTTATAAATAGACGAGGAGATCCAAGAAGCATGTTGTATTTGTACATGTCTATATGTCTGTGTCATCATATTATTATTCCTATACAGTCAATAGGTTTATGTTCTACGTGGAGTACCAAGCAAATTCAACGTTATTTGTTGTGGACTGGAGACACAGTGGGAAGGAAGTAACATAATTCCAAAAGTGAACTAGCATGTAATAAGATGTCTGTATAGATTATTGCTATATGTAAATAGTTCTGTAGGGTATGTGTATATTGTATTTTACTACTTATATGTAATATGTATATGTGTATATGTAACATCCTACGCAAAGTCTCAACCAAACCAAATCTATTATTAAACCGTTCTTTTGCTAATTGTTTACCAAAGCAATATAACACTACAATATATATCCTGTCTTCATTTTACATGGGATTCATTCTATTGTAGGAGTAACACATAATGAAAACTCATTCATACATGAAAAAGTTCAAAATGAATTTCATGAGTAGTTTAGATTTCCATGAAAATCCGTTGTTTCCGGTGGTACTAACAAATTCTTACCACACTCTTGATGGTTACCTTCGCCAAATGCCGGCGGATTTGCTAAATAACGTATACAAACCGACGCGTCATGTATACAGTCACATAATATTATTTACATTATTGTATTGGTGGTGTGGGTTGTAGCATAAATATTAAAAATTCATACGAGTGCGTGTATTTTGTATGTTCAAAAATGTTATGTGTATTTTCCCGTTATACAGAACATCTACATAAGCAGAAAAACTCTATTGCTAACTGTGTGTCGAATGATTGTTCTGCTTTTTTGCATTTTTGCAGCGAGTACATATTTATATTTATACCTATGCCAATAATACTTTGCTCCCAAAATCATGTAATTTTCCAGCTAGACATATTTTCAGCAAAGCGATAAACGTGACTGTATTCTAATCATCTCATCTCTAACTCTTTCTGCTTTCCAAGCTGCACTTACTTTTCAATGGAATTTATTTCTCTAAATATTTTCTTGTATATACAAATAGTATATAGATCTGTTATAATATACTTCGGTATATGTACACAGATAAATATGTGGTGGAGGTTGCAATAAAAACTCATTTAAATATTCCCATGCGATGTGATGTGCTGTGTTGACTGGCAAAAGGTTTTGTGGTGTTAAGTACACAAGAGATTAGCCTCAATGTGCTTCAGAACTCAATTTAAGTTTTAAAGATTGCACGTTTAACTTAAATGCAGCAGAGTGGCAGAAGTACATCTCTCACTCATTCTGTCTCTCTCTCTTTCTCAGATAGTTGAATGCAGAAAAATGTTTAGCTTTGAATTTAACGTAAAAGCAGAGTTTACAATAACTTTTTCT
>JABASD010006411.1:0-10273 GCA_019776165.1 Pogonognathellus flavescens | reverse complement strand
GCTTTCAAAATACAGTTTAGACAATTAAGTTTGGCTGGCGCTACTTCGTAACATTTGTTACAGGTGTAACAGTTTATTATTATTGAAACTTCCTCTGAGTGGTTAGTGTCTTTTTTCCAACGAGTCTGTGCCTTATATGGAAGTAAGGCACAATCGAATTGTTAATTCAATGCCATTGCCAACCAACTAACCGAATGATTCATGCAAATGGTGACATAAATTATTGGCGTGCAGGAAATTTTAATAATTAACTGAATAATACCAGAGAGAAAGAATGAAAACCTTTTGTGTGGTGAAACGACAAGGCAGTTTGTTATTCGTGTAATGCGGATATACTACACGTTTAACTAATGGGCCGTGTAGTTTGTAAGTGGCAAACGTGTATAAGGATATATTACACACCTGTATTACCTTAATTGCCAATTGCAATTATTATTTCTCCTAGCCATTTTGCAAACCAATTTCACAGCTTTTACAACGGCATATCTTGCTGTATCTCCATTTTCATACAGTCGTTTCACATACGGACCATCATGAAAAATACCAAAAACTAGCCATGAATATTTTGCCTTGCTTAATTATTTCGTAAAAATTGGCAATGACTGTTTTGCCTTGCTAATTATTTCGTTTGTACCAACTTCTCTCCAAAATAAAAATGCTGTGGAAAATTGAAGTAATTTTTCCGAGGGAAAAATGTCATTTAAAAAATATAATGTTTAATATTGGTAGCATTATTAATTATTTCAAGAATAAGTTCTAATATTTGCAGAGAATATTGCAAAAAATGCTGTAAAATATTAAATTAAAAATTGAAGAATGTAAATTTAAGTACCCTAAATTGAATTACATTTTAATATTACTAAGAAATAATGAATGCATATTCAGATTGTAATTTTCCATGATGGTGCATTTGATTTGGCAGTTTGTAATTGCAAAGCAAATTAAACTGAAAATGAATTTGCGTCTTGTGTTTGGTTTTTAAGCCTTCTCTCTGGTCTGGTGGTATGTGAATGTTTATGTTAATGCGAGTTAAATAAAAATAAATTAACTAATCTCATTTTCTTTATGGTAATTATCTCTGGACGCTGTAGAAACCACATCAATGTAAGAATACCCTTTTAGTAGCTGTAGTAAGAAAAGAAGATTATAGTTAGACATTTACTACTTCCATGCATCGCATATCGTAGCGGTACTTGGCTTTAGTCTCACACACAAAAGCACTAATGCAATAATGCTCCTTCTTAAATACTTATTGTTAGCTCAGCAGAAGATTTTGTTAACCGACCACTACTCACTTACTCAAGCAAGGCACAAAAACATTTTTAATTTCATGCGCTGGAGAAAAGAAAAGTAAAATTACTTTTCTCAATATACCAAACCAAACCAACCAAATACATACAAGCCGTATTATTACTATTACTTGAAAAACACGATAGTCAATATGGAATATTATGTAGACTATATACAGAACAAAGATAATAGCGTATTATTTACATACTAAAACCAGTAACTTACTTGTGTACAATACAATACCCAAGAAAAGCTACACAATCATACATAATAGTAGAATGCAATACAGAAAGTAATTATCTTCTGTTTTATTTTAACTATATAGGCACGACGTTCATCAGCAAAGCGTTTACCATATTAATTTTATGCCTATAACGAATTTTTACTATGCAGACCAATTCCAAAGGTATAGATGTATATAGAAATATGTAACATGATTATTCCGTGTAGTGTATATGGGCCAATTTTCATTAGTTATTATTTTTTCTGCTGGCTTAAGTATAGTAGAAGGGAATGAGTTGGAGTTCGAGGCAAAGTCTCATCGTCCACTCTTCAAAAACGACGACTTAAATTAGCTGCAGTTAATTTTTTCCATTTCTTATTAACTTACACACATATGGCGTACATTATTATTACATTACGTGTACTTTATTATTGCAGTAGAGGCTTTGAGTGAATGCGTAGGCTCACACGGACTTTTTCATTTGGGGTGGTGGTGTGATGGTGGAGCGGTGATAGGAGATGGAGAAACAACACTCACGAAAACATAACAATAACCAAACTTAACGACCTAATCTCCTTCAAATTAGTTTTCTCTCTGTACATACTCAACAACGAATCAACTCAATAATAGACCCAGTCCAAAGAAAAACACCATTTCATCATATCTCCCCGTATCATTAGCAGCATCAGATTTCATCAGAAAACGTATGTAGGAATAACGTATAGGCTTAAGGTAGTATAAGTCGTAAGGAAATATTTTATTAATCATTTGGACCATACGTGTAATTTACGGCTTTAAATGGCAATTTGATAGCAAGGCTAAACTTAATAACAAGAATCGCATTGATTGTTTTGTATTATTTAGCATAGGTTTAAAAATTGTCCACTAAAGATTCTTTTAGGTACAGTGCTAATGGTACCTACTTATCTGCATTTTCTGTAAAAAATTGTCCATTTAAATTATTTTAAATTATGTTTGGTTACAAATAATTCGCGTAAATTATTATCCATAAAAATAATCCACGTAAATTATTTTAAATTGTGTTCGGTTAAAAATAATTAAAATAAAATGTCAAAAATGATTAGCGTAAATGATTTTCATGCATTTAAATCGGAAATATTCCTTATTGGATAATTACGTTACTTCTGAAATTACTAATTTTCTTGATATTATACTTTACGGAAGCTGGAAATCGTAGCTGCTGCAGTTGAAACATAGACTGTGAAAGAGATAGGATTTTTACTGCAAATAAATGGTTGAGTTTTCTCCAGTATATCGACCCTGTGTAATTTCACGGACGGTTTAGTAAGTTAGTTTACACAGAGAAAAGGGTGGAAATGGCAAAATGGAAAAGGGGTGACGATGAGAGGTCTCCTCGAAGGTAAATGTAATAACTTTGGTTGTAATTGGGTAGAACGAGAGTCAATCAATTGCTTGATGAGATAGCGGACGTATATATACTTTATACAAAGCATCAGCTATACACAAATATATTCTTTCTCAAATAGTACAAACTCTTATATATGACACCTGATGATACTTACCAGTTATATAGTTACCTTGATAGGAAAATATATACTAATGTTATACCTACCTTGCTTAGGGTATTGTATCTATAGCGTTGATTCTTTTACGTCGTAAATTGCATTTGGTTATTATTTGACCATTGTTATTGTAAAACTCGTGTTGTGGAGCGTTGTTAAAAATGTTTTATCTTTTGGTGATGTGGAAAAGGTATTTTCATCCTCACGATTTCCATTTCACTCTCAATTAACATCAAATTGGTTTGTTTGGCTCAGAAGCACCAGATTGCTTTTATTAGTCCATTCTCTGCCCCTGCCACACTACCACTTCTATTATTAGGGCTACCCTTGTAATGTATTAGATAAACCCCGCCTGTTTTTTTCCGTTATACTTATATACCTAAAGGTATATATATTATATATAAAATATGTATATAACGTAATCGGAAGGATAAGGGATATAGGGTTATCATATGCATTAGTAAATGTTTTGCTAAACTGTAAAAATTAATAAGGCTCCCTTCCCTTCTTTTAATTTCCTTTGGGGTAATGAAAGAAATAATTGAAGAACCTATATTAGGGATTAAGGAATGGAAAATACATTTGTACAATATTACAGATACATTTTGTGTACATTCAGATTGGGATGAAATTGACTTGTTTTACCTATACAGTAGAAAGATTAAACAATTTTGGGATTGTCAAGTAAAGCTATAGTTAATTACTTTAACTAGCTTACTTAGATCTAGAAAATATTAGCAGATTGAAATCTACAAAGACATAAGCTACTATATAGTAGGTATTTAATGATTCGATGTCAGGCGAAATCATTATCAGCTTTTTTCTACAATTGTATTTGAAGATTTTGTTTTGCACTTAAAGTGTTCATCGTTTTCTACACAACATTAATTTGCAAACAAAGGGTCGTAAAATTAACTTTTCTTTGTCTTTTACCTCATTTGAAAAGGAAGAAGTACAAATATAAAATCTGTTAGATTATAGAATACATTAAATTAAATGTAGTGATAGTGTATAATGACGATTGTTTTTAATAGATGATGCAGATTACAAAATATTAATGTCTGTATTTATTTTAAGGAGTTCGTAAGGAGAGCAATAACTCATTTATCCACTATAATTTAAGAAAGTACACAATATACATGCAAAGTTTATACGTTGACAATATAATACACCAGTGTATATAGCGGTTGCATAAAAATGCGCTAATATATTAAATGTAATGAATAAATGATATCATCTGCATGTACTTTAACAATTCCTCTACATCTGTACCATGTTAGCTAAACGCAAACTGAATAAAAACAATGAAATTATAATTTTATCTGGGTGTAGCTTACAATTTTTGTGTTCAAATTGATGACTTCATTTCAATGTGCATACTAAAAGTACATAGATATTTATCATTCTATGTGTACGGGACAGTACCTGAAATATTATGTAATGAAATGGTGTAAATGTAAACAATAATTAAAACGAAATAATATTTAATTGCCCCCTTATGTAATGAATAATGATATACATGGCTCTTAAATTTCCTTCGTTTACATTAAGCTTACAAAAAACTGAATGGAGCAGGAGAAGCAAGACTTTTAATTAGAATGGATGTACTGTACATTGCGTTTGAAAATGTAATTTCCTGTCAAGAATTCAAATACACGGTTTTTATGGTGACACTTCACTTGCCCTCACCCTCATCCCTCCTATTCCACTTTGTATTATTCTACCAATGCTATTATTATTTTTAATGTATTATTATAATACACCCATATAAGAAACCATATTATAACAAAGAGCGAAGTGAGTATCCTTTCGACCCCAAAAACATAATAATATGACAATTTGGTTCTTTAAATACCGCAATTTTGAATGAGTGAATTTTAACTGCTCACAGGGAAAATAATTAATTACACCGACCAAATCTTTTTTTTTTTGAAAATACAAATCGCAAAACACTTGCGAAAACCCAGCATTAAAAATACTTTCGACAACCCAAAATTCAAAATACTTTTGAAAACCCAACATTAAAAATACTTTCAAATACCCAAAATTCAAAATACTTTTGAAAAGCCAAAATTTAAATTACTTTCAATAGCCCAAAATTCGAAATGCTGAAAATACGTTTTAAAATTTGTCTTCAAAATTCAAAAATAGATTTCAAAACTTTTCATCAAAATACAAATAATTTTAAAGTTTTTTAATGTATTTTGTCGTATTGATATTGTACGCTCTCTATGAATGTGGCAGACAGAGACAGATGCATATTATACAGACAGATCCTTCATTCCTATAAATGTAAAGGCTACACTTAACACTTCGTTCTTTATATACGTATTATACGGCTAAAAGCCATATTTATATTATGTTGTCTTTGTCAAGTAATTATATATTATTTCTGTGATGTAATCGTATAATATTAGTGTCATATTGACAAGCTTAAGCCCGTAATTACTATCTACATGGAAAAAGTTTACACGAATAACAAAATGACTTTTTAATAACTTTCTACATGACTTCCAAGTTATTCAACCTATCGTGTTATAATTACTACAGTCTGATGCTGTGTAGAAATAAAAATGCAAGGTTCCGGAGAAAGAACACTGACCTTTATATAAAAATTCTCAAATAATTAATGGACGAAAGTAGTAAATCGAACAGTTGAGAAAAAATAGAAGATAAAAAAGTATTTCTGTAGAATAGTATATGTTCCCGTGAATGTATTTGCGAAGGGAAGTGAAACTATTTAATTATACGAGTCACAAGTACCATTTGATTCACTATCGTCAGTGTTACAGCCACTAGAATAATATTAGAGATATATATTACGGTTATTTTAATTAGAGATGGGCACTTTATGTTTTAAGAGACACACGAACGAACTTTCAATACTTGTGTAGCCGTCTGGCGCCCTGAAGTAAGAAATATCAGACTGAGACTGGTTTAATTCAGCCACACGATCATTCTAGGATTCCATCGTACACGTAATTGTAATAAATGAGGGCACATAATGAATCTATTCCTCACATGCAATCCAATTCAATCCAATTTCATTCATTAAATTACTGGTGGCCATATACCATAAGAACTCCAACTGTATAGTAGCATTACTTTAATGTTCCAACCAACTCATGCAACATTTTTCTACATACAAGAACTATTAAAAGTAAAGAAGGGAGATTAAAAACAGAACTTAATTAAACTGCTTTACATTCGCCTGCCATTTGTCTCCAAGTAGTAAAAAAACTTACTCATATGCCATAATGTGACATCATTAATTTTATTATTTTTCGTATATTTCGAATTTAGGTCTGCAATTACAACCAATAAAGCCTAAAATGATTATAATACTATGAGAAAATTACTTTTGGACGAAAAATATCACAATTTAGTTAAAAAGAACAATGAGTTGTAGGATTTTTGTCAGCAAAGGTTTCCATTCATTCTAAATTTCCCCTAGTTAATGAAATATGCGTTAAAACATATTCCCGTGCCAAGCTGTTTCTTTTTTACCTGAATCAAGTAGTAAAATTCCAATTTTTATAGAACTAAGTACCTATATACAGGTATACAATTTTAATCTTTCAATTTTGTTAGAATTCATTGTACATGCTGACTGTGAGTTTATTTTTAAATGAACAAAACGAGATAAAACAGTCGTGGTAATTTAATATGGTTTTAAATGTGCTATTATACAAAAATGATGGCAATCTGAGTCACAACAGCATGGAAGACACAATGCAGGAAGATTGTAGTACAGGTATGGTATAAGTATGTGACTAATGTGACGTATTCCGCTTCTAACGTAATAGACGCGTTCTTTTTCTGCACTTTTGGATTTCAGTTAATCTGTGGTTTTTTGTTGCTAATGCAATTGTATCACGCTATTAGGTCATTGAATCTTTGTGATATTATGAATGAAAATGAGACGAGGGGTAGTAACAGTGATAACGTTAATTATTTCAATTTACAAAAATAATGCCTACTTACTATAACAGCAATTCTTTTGTAAATTCTTCAAGTACTAAAAGAGTCTTATCGATCTTTAATCTTCTGTTTCCGCGTTCATTTTCTTTATCATGAACTTTACTAGCTTTAGCATACTTTTACCAAAAAGTTAATGACAAATAATATTTAAGCTAGGTAAACCTATGCGATTTTAAAAATTCGGATCAAAGAGATGCGCAGCAACAGATTTATTCATCGTTTAATTTATTTTCTGGCTCGATTTTTGCCATAATATGCAATGATACATTTATATTTTTATCATGCTAATTGTAGAAGTTCAGAATCATTTTTGTGAATACATTTTCATGACTGAAATAGATCTAGGTATATATTTTCTTTACACTATATAAAAGTCTTTTCATCCTCGTTAATTTCACTTATGTAAGCGAGATGCTTTTTGGGCTCACAACCTTTACGAAAACATTTCCATGAATAGATGAATACCTACGCTTATTATCTATGTACTTATTTCCAATATTGGCTTATATAATATATTTTATCTTGAAATCCTTTATTGTGCAAAAGACTTATTACGAGCGACATACACATGTAGATTATTGTAAAATGCGATGTATTTTGCAAAACTTAGCAGATTTAGATCTAACTAATATTAAATGTAAACCAGCAATTCTTATTTCCATTTATATAATATGTACCTTTTACTTTCATACGAATTGTGTGCTTCAACTTAATACTGAATATTATTTGTATATAGAAGTTACCTGATCCTTCCTGTAAAAGTAATGAGGATTTTTACTTAAAACTTACATACCAGTAAATACAAGGGATTAATTATTCCTTCATCAAAAAACTTTAATGCAGAAAAACATTTTATATAATACAAACTCAATGGAATTACCTAAGAGACTATAAAAGAAGACTTTCTCAAATGAAACGGAATTTACGATTGTGTCATGTAATATCTTTCTCTACGATTAAACTTGTAGGTATTTGCGTCTCTCTTTCTCCCGTTGTAAAATTTATATAAGATAAGCTTACTTACTATACTAAAGGCACAAAGGTATTTACATAAGTCTGTGTAGGTTCATATTCCCGTGTAGTGTGTGAAAGCCACGCTTAAGCCCAAAACTCTTCAAATAGTAATAGAAAACAGAATCTATTTGGAGAGAACAACTTTCCCCGCAGGAAATCATTACGATTCCATTCCGCAAATTAATTCTCAGTAAAAGCAAGTTATGAATGCTGCGTCATTACTGCTACAAGACAAGACTACAATAAGTATACAATTGCAAAGGAATATTACAGATATTTTCTATAATTTTATCCACTTCATATAAAATATCTCATGTATTAGTATATATTATAGAACACCACTAAATGTAGGTAGGAACAAAACAAATCTAAAGGTAATATAGCTAATGGGGGAACACCTACCGTCTATTTAGTACCTAGTTTTAGTAGCACAGTATTTTATCCCATGCACAAAGTCTTAAGAAAAATAATTTTTTATGATTTGAATTAAACTGAATAAAAATCAAACGAAAATCTAAGTTCCTATAAATCTCTATACGGACGAGAATCATTTTTACATTGTCAAAGTTGTCGTGTTGACTTGTAAAAGAAATAAGCAAAAATTAATTGCTATAAAACTTTTCTGAAAAACACATTATTCAAAAACTTTAAAGTAGTAATTATACCATGTCGAAAAAGTCAATTTTACTACTTCAGTATCAACTTAGAACTACGCAGTAATTACTATTATTGCAAAACTCTTTTACCTTTTCTCTGTATGAATTGACATAAAATTTGTTTCATCTTTCAAACTTATTTCGTCTCTTACTCTTTTCCCATTAATTATCCTAATAAACGTGTAAAAATTTTATTGATGATTTAAATTATACCCGGAAGACACTTCAGTCTTATTCACTAACTAAAAATCCCAGACTTACTATTGATATTAGTTTATCAGCACTAATTAATAATATAGTACCTACATATATACTATATATATACCATTCTTGCAAATTATACAAAATAAATCCTAAATTGTTATTAAAGCAAAATTATTTCTGTTAATTCAGAGAGGAAATTCTGATTGAGTCTCATCTCTTGACGAGAGAAGGCTTATAATGTAAAAACTACAGAAGCAATACACTCAAAACTCTCCTGGTAGTTTTCCTTTGGTTTCCTTTATATCCTTTACTATATAAATGTCTAACCTATTACAACATTCAGTTTGTAGTTTTAGTTAAGGCAGCCCTCGGCTTTCGTCATCGTCATCAGGGACTGACTAGGAAAAAGGAACTCGTACATTCATTGAGATAGGAGAACTATATACACGTTAGAGTTTACAACAGCCTTCTCTTAATATGACTACACAGAGAAAGAGAGTCTTCTCTCACACAATAGAACAGAATAGAACACAGAGAGAGAGAGAAGAGAGAGAGAGAGCAATTCCAATTAAAAAATCCCCAATTAACTTAATTCGTCGAATAATGAGTCGTCCAATTAAGCTTAATTGCTTCGAGTATGGAACAGAACACCCATCGCATCCTACAAAACGTATCTCTCTCCTTTAGCTTTGACTCCACACAACCACTATATCCACTTTTGGCTCATTCTCAAGTATATATCTATATAAAATATATCTATATATCTATATATCTCTATATACTCTTCCTAAGTGTAGTTGAATGAAGACTATTAATAAATATACACACAGTACCTAAACAGTATACATAATATTATAACGAATACCAAAGAAATAAATGGAACTGTTGTGTGACTACTGTGAAATACTCGTCTTTTCTATTTCTAGTATATATAAAATAGTACGAATATTTACTTACAGTTTTATATACTGGCTTACTCTTACACAATAACATGCCTATATATGTATATATATGAACTATATGAACTAAAATATATATATTGTAATTCCAAAAGAGGTATATTATTTTACATAAGAATGAGACCAGTGTATTATTTTATTTTATTATAACCACTTCACAGTACACTGGAATTTATTTATACCATAAATATTACACGATTGCATATTGTACACATATAAAGATCTACCATGCATATTGATAGAAAAGTTATATACATATATACATATATATTATATATATACCAGGCCTGGGCAAGATACTTTGTTCAAAGATACAAGCTACAAGATACAAAATGCTTGGCGGGCTAAAGATACTTTTGTATCTTAGATACTTTACTGCTCAGACTGCTCAAGATACAAGAT
>JABASD010006410.1:0-10274 GCA_019776165.1 Pogonognathellus flavescens | reverse complement strand
AAATGTCCTATGTTTGCAGATTTGTGGAAACTTGAACTAAGATCGCCGAAAATTACAAATTTGTCCGTTTTTCATGGCGCTATGATAGTCAAGAATCTTCGGAGTCTCTCGTTGTGGTCTTGTGATGTAAGAATAATTTCTAAATAAAAACAACTATTTTAATGAATTATGAATGAATTCTCGTATAAGTTACAAAAATAATGTTTTTATTTTGTGGTTTATAGCTCACATTTAGATCTTTAAAAAAACTGGCGGATGAAACGCAGTTGGACTATTTGGAAACTACGCATTCATTTATGCACCGGGCGGAAATTTGCTACGCGTTGAAGCGAATGAAAGCTAAGAAGTTCATTCTAAATGGACAAGAAGCCCCGAAAAATTTCCAGAGGGGAACTGTTGAGTCGGAGAAGTTTTTAAGTCAGTTTTATCCAGTTATTAGGCGCTGCTACGAAGGCCGAAGAGAATGTCGTCACCATTACAATGTATCCGCTTGCCCTGAACAAATGGCTCTCTATAATTTGGTATATCTCTAATCGGAGTAATCTAATTTGTTTTAGATTAAGATTAAAATGAGACAAGATAATCAATCAAATCAGTCAAACAACAATAGTTGCACAGTGATAGTCAGTTGAACTATTGTATTGTTATGTCGTTGTCATAAAACTGAATTGGAAAGTTTTGTGGCAACGACTCTTATGGTTCTTATTATATACCTTCTACTGTACTACTGTCTAGTATATTATTACCCAATTGCAATGAAAAGTAGGCAATATTTATATATTATTAGATATATTATATTATAGATATTGTTTTAGAGTTTGGTGAAAGTAGTGAGATTATTGTAATTATATTTGTTGATATAATATACGTTACATGTACAATTCGTACGTGTAATCTTTGTTTGTGCATGTATTACATGTGCAGAGTTCCCTGATTGTAACCTTGAGGGATTTCGAATGCAAGGACTATCATCATAATATTTTAAACTGTGATTTGTCAATGATTTTTGTAAGCATGTTTGGTGCGTCATCATCATCTTTGTCATTTTAAGACTATCATTTCAGAAATTGCACTTTTTATGAGTTAATTTATCTGAAAGGGTTATTATAGAATTACTGTTGTAACCTTTATAATTTTTTAATAGGTAATTTAGACAGGTAAATTATCACCTGCTAAAAATAGTTATAATTCATAATTTACATTTTTCAGTTAAGAATCCTCTGTGTGATTCTTTTTAGTTTTCTTCTCTATCACGTATTATATTCTTATTTGTTTATAATTTTATACCCGATATCTTTACTTTTATTTCTGTACTCGTTTCTAATCAAAAATCAAAACACACTAATCTTAAAAAACTGTCTAAGCTAAGCTAATTTACTAAAGTAGATATTTTTAAATTGTAGTCATCAAATCTATTTTTAAAAGGTTCTTTTTGTATTATTCTCAGGGAAAAGAATAATTTACATCTATTTAGCTTAAGCTTCACTCAAATCACATTATTGTTAAATGCTGTATGCATCACCGTACTTTAGCCATTTAAAAACTAAATTAACCGCAACTTATTTTCACAGATTACTCTGAATTAGACAAGACAGTAATAATTATTGTATAATGTTAATATAACAATTAGTAAGATCCTAATTAAATTATTATGGCAAATATACTTATTACCTACATACATACTATACTATACGTACTACGTACGTATCCTTAGTCGGTCAATATTGTATTTTAGTTGCTTTATTTACGAAAAATCTAACTTGTAGTAGCTATTATCTCACTAACTATATTATAATCAACAGAGTTAGGTACATTTCTAATTTAAAAGTTATTTCGAAAATGATTTTATTATTCGCAATCAATTTTATGTTTTTACAACTTGTACTTTTTGTCTGTTTCATGCAGCTTTAAATAAAATTCTAGCGCTTATTATATCTGTATAGCATAAAAATATTCTCAATTTAAATTGTTTTCATTCCATATTATACCTAAACCCTAAACTATCAAACCCGTACACACAGAGTTTGCTGATTCATGTTATAATTTATGGCAACTATTTATTTCTTTTATGTAGGCACTAGGCACTAGAGACTGTAGTCTTTCTTGCCTGTCCTAGTCATTTGAGGTATTATAAAAATTGCTGAATTGCTTTCTCTGTGTGGAGTTTTTCTGTATAACCGAAGTGAAAACAAATAAATGTCATTCCACCACATACTACAATACGAGATAGGATGTAGGAAAGCAATAATAGGATGTTAGTTTAAACTAAACAGGATATAAGCCGGGAAATGTAACAGGACACTTTGTAAACTGAAAACGACCATTTTATTGTTGATTCTATCTACATACTACGACTATGACCACGATGATGATCATTGCACTCTCATTGTCAGTTCAGCTTATTGTCGCAGTCTCTACTATACTACTAGTCCTCCAAGTATTTCTTAAGTATTTCGAAAGCATGATGATATGATGGAACTAGTACGATGGAGAATCCGGGCAGGCCAACAAACAATGGCTCATAGTCATGATAAGATTGTATTACCATGCATTTACTGCTATGTACACAATACTGTTGATAAATGTGAAGAACTCATGCAGGCTAGTAGTGTAGATCTGGATCTTGTGCACGTAATCCGGTCCCTGTGTGTGTCCCATACACATACAATACTTATATCACACTTTTGGATTTCCAAATAAGTTTCTAGTTTCTTCTACTAGGAATATTACTCTATAATACACGTCTGGAGAAACTTGAAACTCTGTTTCACAATGTGTTCACAGTTTTCACATGCCGGAGCGGTTGTTGGGTATACGGGAGAACGTAAAAGTAAGTAGTAGATAGAGAAGGAAAGTGTTTTTGGCATTCCATGTTTTACTTCTCTATCGCACACCATAACATCCACATCGTCTCCTGCAACTGTTGGAAGTTGGAACTGGAATCTGATGGTATGCAGCCTGTGTACATTCTGTAAAGTGAAGAAATCGCTAAACGTAAGCCCTAGCTAAAGAGTATTTATATAAAGTATGACAACATAAGTACAACCGGGAGAAGAGGAGCAGGAGAATAGAAAAGAAAAAGTAATATACCGAGATGGGATCAGCAAGCACAACGTAACGAAGCAGTTCTCAGTTGTAGTAGCAGCATAAAATATTCTCCAGCAGCTTAAGCCTGTGTTTGTATGTAATAGTAGTCGATTCACTTCGAATTTTCCATTCCTTTACTTTCAGGCAGTATAAGTACGGAGAGAAAAGCAGTATGGTCTACATAGTTGACTAGTTCCAGTACAAAATCCAGTTGAGAATGAAGGAAAACGAATAGAACGATAATAATAGCGTTCATCCGCGATCTGAGCAAACAGAACAGAAAGCAGAACAGTTTCCTTTTTCCTTGCTACTACTCCTTTACTTGTCCAGCTTTTCCAGAGTTCCAGTAGTACCAGCTCCAGTCAGTCAGTGTGTATGTTCTTTTCACCAGAGAGAGAGAAACGTTCAATCCGCAACAATCCAGTTCCAGTTTTCCCAGTCTAGGTACCTACGGAAAAAGAAGTGCACAGAGAAGATTCAATGTGTGAACCATGAACTAAACCAATGGTATTTAAGGGAAAAAACTGTGGAAACTCACACAGCTTAAAGCTCCGGGATGAAAAAATTGGAAAGTATAAAAGTAAAAGCTGCCACGGAGTGATGTTGCTCCTCTCCTCCTGCTCCTGTTCAGAATCAAAAGACTTTTGAGAAGAAGAACACGGGCCAACAATCCCAATTGTCAATTTGTCTGTACTTTTTTCCAGTTTGCTTTTCTCTCCTGTTTCTTCTCCACAGCTCTCTTATTTTCTCCTCCTGCTCCTGTTCAGAATCAAAAGACTTTTGAGAAGAAGAACACGGGCCAACAATCCCAATTGTCAATTTGTCTGTACTTTTTTCCAGTTTGCTTTTCTCTCCTGTTTCTTCCACAGCTCTCTTCTTCTTTCTCCGGGAAAATCGTACGTTCTCCAGGAAAATCATACGTTCTCCAGGAAAATAGATATAAAAACGATCAAGTTGTTGTTGCTGTTGTCTCATCCGATATTATGTCGTTTGTTCTTGTTCGGACTCAAGAAGCTGCTGGCTGGAGGATGCTACAAGCACTTCTGCAGCTTCTTACGGGAAGGATCCGTTGTTTTCTCCGGTGGTGAATCCGACTGGTTGGTGGTTGTGTGTGAAAATCAAGAAGCGAAAAGTGAAAGTTAAACACACGGGTTTGCCAATTGATTTTCGTTCTCCTAAATATTGCGCTAAATAAACTCTACACAGACTCGCCGCTAAAACTTGAACTGATTGTCTTATCAGTGAAATTATAAACAACTTTTTGCAAATTCACACGAAATCTACAATGAAAAATTGTGCTAAAAACCACACGCATTTTCTACTTTACAAATTAAATATGCCAATTTTGTATTTACTTTTGTTACACTGACATTTACACGCACAAAAGTTCTACTTTCACTTTTTAACGCTATCTCTGCATTTGTAAGCGTTCTTGTTCACTGATAACGCTGAATGTTCAAAAAGCAAAATATGTTTGCTCGCTCTTCGGCTCAGTTGTTTCTTGCTGTCACTTTTGTGAACAGTAAGCATTAAATCCGCACTTTCCTAACTTAATTGTAATTCCTAACTTAGTTTTCAACAGATCTGTAAGACAACATTATTTTGCTGCAATTTGCTGTATTAGCAAACACAATCAAAATAGTTTGCCTAGGTCTAGGACGAAAGCAGTATTGACAGGTTTAGCGAAGAAGCTATCAGTTATATAAACTGTTTAATTGTTAATTAACAACGTTTTTCATTTTGTAACCATTTGTTCATTTGTTTGTACAAGTTATATTTTTAATTCAAGAGTTTTTAAGTAACATGTATGATGTAACTGAATATGACAGGTGAATATTTTCGAACTGTCAGTAACATTTAAACGTTGAACTCGTTAAGTACGTATTTTATTCATGTTTTATATTCTATATTGTTAGAGATTGAAATTACAGACTTAAAAAATACTCAAATATACGGCATATTTCTCTTATGAGAATTTTAATGACTGCTAAGTTAGCGGAAGTATGTATTTAGCATTTATCACTACACAAAGAGTATAGGGACTTTGAGAAGAACTGAAAATAACAGAAAGCAGTAGTATCTATGTTGTGATACGAAATTAGTGGTCCAATGTACTCAAAAATTGAAGAATCTCAATTAATCTTCCTGGAATTGTGTGACTTTACTCGGCGTACCCGATTCGATACGACATTCTTCCACACCAAAGTATTGCTGTGCAGACTATGCAGTAAACACTAGAGCTGTAAACAGGTATTAATTAATTTTTGACGTCTTAACTATGTAATTTCTTACAAAGCTTATTCTTGTGAATATATACAAGTAATTTAATTTAGTAAGTTATTTTGAGATTTTAGCGTGCACAATCTACATACTAGCAACTTTTAATTTAGATTAACCGGTCCGGTATTATCTAATATTTATGTAATTAAAAAAATAATTAACTCTGGAAAAGGTTATAATATTATTTGCTTTGCTTTGCGATTGTCATATTTCAGTTAAAGCTCGTCGGCCCGTTTGTAAATGCTGCACGTATTTATGTCCATGGCCTTTTATACATAATGNATGGCTTAGTATATTTTGGTAAGCTGAAGATTTTGTTGGATAAATTTTGTTAATAATTGATTGATAGACGGGTTGTTCCTCAGATTGTTAGCATGCACTACCAGCTTGCCTAAAAACTTGTAGAACGTGTACAAGAACCGTGACCCAGTTTTTAGTAATTTATATTATTGATTTAACAATGGGTCGTAGTAGTAGTATGTAGTATCAAGTAGTATATATGTTGTCTCGTAATTGAGGATGCAACTTATTCGCAGCTTGACATTTTAGATATTCTGAACCTCTCCTCTCTCTGCACTATGGAAAAAAAGCCATATGTATTATATTTCCTTATATAACTGTACAAATTACTGCTCTCCTTATGTAGCTTTTCGTTGAAGCATTTATAGCCCTTTGTAGTAACTTGTCGAGTTTTTTCTAAACACAATCACGGTATAGCAATTGACAATTTTGCTGCCTTTCTGCGCTTACAATACAATGTTCATTCATTCATTCGTTTGCTTCTTGTGTGTTTGCTTAGTTAGATATGCATATTATATTAGAGTAGCAGTAGCAATAGCATGGAACGCAGAGAGTTAATAATAATAAAGAAAAAAACATACTCTGCAATCATACATAACATAACATAAGTAACATAACCAAGCCACCACGATTCTGCTGCTATTCATACCACCAAAGCATTTTTTGTAGCCTAATTGGTTTGAATTGCTTTTCTTTTTTCAGCACTCTTCATTCTCTGCAGTACTGCTCCACACAGCCAAAAAGCAAATGAACATTATTGTTAATAAATACCGACGCGACGACGACAACAACGATTCCTATTGAAATCTTCCACATCACACCGCACAACAACAGTAAAAGCAACTTAACGAACAAACGAAATTCAAAAGAAAGCCACACACATTGACTCACAAACATTGTCCGAAGCAATAGAGCATAGGCAGCAGTATAAACTACAAATATTTATCTCCAGTTGGATTTTCCTTCACTGAACTACTGAACTGAAACAACAACAAAGAAAAGCAAAGCATAATAAAATTCTGTATAGAAATAACCTTGTACTTGCACTACACAGAAGTTTGAAACAGAAGCCTTGGCCGAAACGTGAAAAGAGGAACTTTTCGCAATAAGAATACTCAATTCAACAAATCAAAATCAAAGTAGCACAGAAAATAGCGAGGCAGCAAGCAAAGCACCGAAAATATCAAAAGGATGGGGGAACAACCGATTTTCTCTTGTAAAGCCCATGTCTTCCACATTGATCCAATGACGAAAAAGTCTTGGATTCCAGCATCCACTGGAGCAGTTCCGGTTTCTTTCTTTTATGATTCATCCCGGTCTCTGTACAGAATAATTAGCGTCGAGGGAACCAAGGCTGTCATTAATAGCACCGTTACACCCAGCATGAGTTTTACAAAAACATCTCAAAAGTTTGGCCAATGGTCTGATGTTAGGGCTAACACTGTATACGGTTTAGGATTCCTCTCGGAAGCTGAACTCAATCAGGTACGCACTCAAACTCCTTTCTACATAGTACACCACTACCACTCTTAATTACTCTTTATTAGCATTATATACTTCATCCTACAATATCTCCACACAATCTCTACCATGAATAAACTTCTTTACACAACAAAACAATCTACTCCGTAGCTACCTCTTCTCATAAAACTCCTAGTAAAACTACAACCTCCACCATCAACTTGGAGTAATCTAAAGCTCTCAGTGTGTTGTGTACAAATAAAAATAACAATAAAATTAAAATATTGTTAGCTAAGCAAACTTTCCAAATGAACTCAGCCTCACAGAGAGTTTATCTTACAAACCTATCCCTCCATACGTACTAAGTTTTTATCACAATATGATTCTTTTGTGTTTTCTATATCCCTATATCACATCTCAAACTTTCCAAATGAACTCAGCCTCACAGAGAGTTTATCTTACAAACCTATCCCTCCATACGTACTAAGTTTTTATCACAATATGATTCTTTTGTGTTTTCTATATCCCTATATATAACACAAAATACCTCTATATAGCTCTATCTAGAAATATTTATGCACATTTTAATAAAGCTACTGATGTTATAGTGTAAATATGCAAAACCCGTTTGTAGTTGTAACAGAAGTGTAGTATAAAGACTGAAAAATGATTAAAGCTGTGTAAATCGGAGCGTAGGGTCGGAATAAAGTCGAAACCAACACAGAGCAGTGATAATTAAGGTGTCCCTCCTGACGTACAACTAGTTGTGCCATTTCCATAAAATAAAATAAATTCGAAACTTTGTTTCGGTGAGGTTATTTGTACTTTGTACTAGTCGTAGCTAGTATAATGTCTCTGAGCTATAGTATAAGTGTGGAAAGGCGAGTTAATTTTATTCCGTAACATTCCGTTCTATCTCTAATCCCCGCTGTGTATTGAAAGCAAAGTGTGAAGACAGACAGGGCAATAAGAATAGAAAAGTAGTGTCTATCTTCTTCCTGTACCGTTACAGTCAACATTTAGGCAAAGAGGAACTCATCCTATATATACAGTAATAGTAATACAAGTAGCTCTCTTCTCCTCTCTGTTCTTTCTGTCCCTATTCAAAAAGAATAATGTTATGGCTCTCTAAAGAGTATCGCATCAGGTCAGGTTGACTAAAAGAGAGAAGTAGGAGCAGAGCACTCACTAAACTAAATAGAAGACTGTACAGAAGAAGAAGAATGGAGAGAGAGTGACTGGGCGGATCGATATCGATCCAATCTGCCCACACCACTACTACTACTACCACCACCACCATCCATAGTAGCTACTACACCACAGAAGACACACACACACACACAGAGAGAAAGAGAGATATCCAGTCAAGCCTTTCCATCCTCATCCTCCACAGACAGATCCAGAAGAAGAAGAGTTTCCACAGAGAGAGAGAGAGAGAGAGAGAGAGCAGACCACATAGAACCGCAGTCACCGTTAACGCTCTGATGAATGCCACTCTCTCACTAATCCAATTGTCTATTATCTAATTCCTCGTGTGTTATGTCACGTCATGCTTTCCGTAGTTATTATGTCTTTCTCCGTTAGTCTCTCTTTCCATGTCCAATTGCGATACTGAAGAGACTTATAAATCAGTCTTGTTATTAAATTATGTCACTTTCATTCACTACGTACCCTGCGGTGGCCCATGCAATGCGTCCCAATGGGAATTCTTAGCTTAGGTTAGAGGTAACGAGTTTCTCTTCCATATTTGCCTTTATTTGGATAGGCAGATCAGAGGTCTCACACTTTACTCCGTTTTCCTATCTCGTCCCGGTTCAAGGCTCGTATGTACCATTTCCGTCATCTTCTCCTCTCGTATGTATATTATGTCCTGACTCAACTTATGTTATGTATGTAGAGTGAAGTACCACTACCACTATTACCCGTTTATTTCCTTTCTTTGGTTTTGCCGTTTATTTTTAATGATTTGAAGTGTCTGTTGTGTATCGTCGTCGTGTCGCTCTGTGTGTCTGCACAGAACGTTTCCATTCTTCACGAAGAGATTTGTGACTTATTGCTAGACTTGTATAGGAGTCTCTTCTCCCTCTCTTAGTGCTCTTCCATCCTTCAGTTATTATTAAACGCTCCATTTAATTCAATGCTATCGTGGCGGAGCATTCTCTCCCAGAGTATTGCTCCTCATGATTTTATTCATGGAACAAGAGGGAAGTGGAATTGTCTGTGTAAATCATGCCAACTCAAGTATTCATATGAAATATGCAGTTTGGAATTCTTTTGTTTTCACGTTTAGTTGTGTGCTTCTATGAGGAGTCGCAATAATTTGTACAAATAGGGCGATAAATTTGTAATTTGATCATAATTTGGCGAATTGGTTCGTTTTGTAATGTGTTTTCTGTTTTGTTTTACTTTGGCTGCTTGTGCAGTTCATAGAACAATTCCAAGAAGTTAAAGATGCTACAAGAAATTCGGCGAAAGCATCTGGACAATCCGTTGGATCAGCTCCAGTTGCCAATGGTGGGAGAGAAAGTGGTGGTGCTACAATTCCTCCGCCCAATATTATGACAGGAACGTCACCGTTTTCTTCTCGAAATCCAAGTCACGGATCCTCCATAATTCCAGCTATTGCTCCACCAACCGCCATGCAGGAAGATCCTGACCATGTTATGATCACAAATTCCAATGAAGCCAACGCCAATTCTCTTCTCAAAGGAGTGTCCGTTGCTCATCAAAGAAGTCAAAGTTTGTCCGGAGTTCCTCCAGGTGCAAGCAGCAATACAGAAAGTCCCAAACATGGAGCTACACCTGGAAAACCGGATCTTGTTGGCCAATCACCAGAGACTCAATTAAAATACGAAAACGAACGATTAAGACTTGCTTTGGCTCAGAGGTATTTTTTACATTATTAATGTTTCCTATGTGAATTAATATTTTAAAGTCGCATTGCAGTTAGCATTAAAATTTAAAGTAGCATTAAAGTACATTACAAAGTAGAGTATAATATATTTATTATATATTACACCAAAATTACATGGCGATTTAATAAATTTTTCAGCTCTGCGAACGCTAAGAAATGGGAAGTGGAACTGTCAACGTTAAAAAGTAACAATGCTCGACTCACAGCGGCTTTGCAAGAGAGCACGGCGAAT
>JABASD010006409.1:0-10277 GCA_019776165.1 Pogonognathellus flavescens | reverse complement strand
TGCCCAGTTGAATTATTTTGCAATCTTGTCATCTTACGGCAATGTAACTACCTATTTGTAGGAATTTCGTCCGATTGAATAAATACAAATACAAATACAATGTACAACGTACATTATTATTATTGAAGGATTTTCTAACCTGTAGTAGTGCTATTCGACCGAATAGGTGAAGTACTCGCCAAATAGCTTTCGAATGGATATGTATTGGCAGGTTAGGCCAAATACTAGTTGCATCACTAGTATTTTTGTCCTCACATGCTCACATGTTTTTCATAAGTGTTAAAAAATGAGATTTACTGATAACAATTATACTCAAGTAGAAACACAGAACATGTTAAAGAATGAAAACATAAAACAAATATACTTAAGTTATTGGAATAAAATTCTGATGAACAAGCTCATAGGCATATACTGTGACTCTGTTTGTTATACTAACTATCTAGGGCAATGAATTATCTACGTATGATCTCACTTCAGCTCCCTCACTTGATTTCGTAAAAAAGAGGTTATTTATTGACCTCTGATCTCCCCACCCAACAGATGACTCAGACCTCGGTCTTTACTGAATTTAATGTTTTATTGTACACATTTAAACACGTGGTATAATATCAGTATGTAATGCATGGCCATGGCCATTGCTTGTCGGAATACAGGCACGGAAAATCATTCTACAATGTATAAGTGATATTATAGTTGCTCAATGTATTTTCGGACAAAGTAATTTTCGGAAATTCATGACAGAAATTTAACAGCTAGGCAATAAAACGGATTTTCGTCAGAAGTAATTTAATATTTGTTAAGTGGCAGAGCAGTACCCGCGTTATAAACTAATAAGGAATTTCCGTCCTTCGCAGCGATATCAGAAGGCAAAATAATTTTATTCGTTCACACTATGTCAACTCAATTGACGGGATAACAATAATTGACACATCAGTCTACTAAGTTGGCAACGGTTAGGTTAGGTGATTTTGCATTCTTTCACTTTTCCAATAAATATATTTTTTAATTAACCTATTTTTTTTATAAAACGCAATTACCGAATAATAAAAGTAATTTATCTCACAGCGCATCACTCAAGAAGTAAGATATTATAATGTACATCCTGATAGTGATAACAGCACTCAACAAAGTTGTGATGGGTAAATAAGCACCAACACGTACTGTACATTTAATACTACTATATGTAAAAACAAACAATAACATGACTTTGTTAATATTTTAATAACCTTTCTGAGAAACGCATCAAATATGAAATCCCACGACATATATTTATATATGAACGCCGTCCGTCATTGCTGCACTACCCAAAATGAGTTCCCTGACTATATTTACAAATATTGATGGTATATTATTATTATATCGACCGTTAAAACTTTATCGTTTATGTCATTGGAAAACCTACTGTAACCATCCACGCATGCGTATCGCGTATTCAAGTATTGGCTGTGAAATACAGGGATTTGTAAATAGGGATTAACAACCGTCGACCGTCCATATGCTCAGTCGTGGCTATAAACAGTTGAATATAAGCTATGTGTTTAAAATGACATGTTTTATAGTTTATAATGTAGATGTAACAATAGCGTTTTGTTGTTAATATTATCTGAAACTACGTTCATTCATACAAATTTATAAATATTATTTTATTTTATACTGGTATCAATTTAAGTAACATAAAATACTACTTGAGACGACCATTTTTAAGTGCACAGATACCTAAATATGTATTACCACAAAACGCTAAAAATACTTGCATTTAATCCGATTAAACTACTACTTCAGAAACAGTTGAGGCAACAACTACATTTACACTATCTATTTTCATTCTTCAGTTCTTCACTTCATTTTATTTAAAATTGTGTGTGTTTATATGCACAGTATTCGGACAGTGCTTCCCAGTTCACTAAAGAAATATTTAGTAAACATCATGTTTTTATAACAATAATAATACTAATAATTATTGCAGTTTTAATTTGTAGATATTTATTCGTTCTACAAGAAATTTTCTCATCTATGGTGTATTCCGTTCCAGTTGTGGCAAATTAACGCAATATGGTGTGTTTCTTAGAAATTATTGTATTAATTGTTACATTATTGTGCGGCTCTTCTAATCAGCAATCATGTTCATTTGTAACCAACGTGGATATTCATTTGTCCAATTTAACTTCACTCAGTGGACAGCCGTAAGTCAAACATTTTATAAACGATAATTTTTGTGTATAATGTGCATTTTATTTTTAAGATTTGACAATATTTTTTATTCAGTCGCTTATGAAAAAGTATATGTTTAGTATGTTTCACATAGCGATTAAATAACTTTTTCTTTTATTTGCTGATGACTGTGATGACTTGGTTATTTATGTAAGTAAATTAAATTTATTGGATTCGGTATTACATAAATGTTTTATGTAAATGGAGTGGGGATAATGGACTAACAATATGTTTAGAAAAGAGGAAATATGTATTATTTCACAAGTCAAGAGGGACCAAAATCCAATTATTGCCTCCGCTAATCAAAAATATTGCATATTGTAAATATTTGTTTTAAATTTAATTACTTTATACAACCTAATCTTTGTAGCAATGTTTTTATTCATGTGTCAGGTAGAAATTGAAATGCAAAGATTGTAGATATTACGTATTAAAAATTGGAAACTGACTGTATACATATTTTGTAAATCAATTTAATGAATAGGGAAGGAAACTGTTGTGACATGTGCTACAAACTTCCGGGCTGCAAGGGTTATTCTTGGAATTCTCACAGTGGTGGAACTTGCTGGCTAAAAGGAGGAACTTCGAATTTGATTACGGCTTCCGGAGTTCACGTAAGCATTCTAGTGAACAAGAAAAGCGGAAATAGCAGCAAAAATGCCGGTAGTGTTTTTAAAAACTCATAAAAAAAATTCGTTCGGAAAAAGATGGCAGTATAAACCAATTAAAATATTTCTAGAGAATTCAGAAGTTGACACATTCAAAACGCATATTGTGAAAAGAGAAACTAGACGAATATCAAAGTGTCCATTTGTAAAAGTCTCAACGAATGCGGTAAAAATTAAAAATAATTTTTACATATTGAAACGAATGAAAACATTGACGGGTTGTGTAGAATAATTAAATATTTCCAATTTCATTTGTTAACGCAGAATTATGAAGTCCATTGCTCATTTTCATCAGGGCGTAATAGACCGCAAAATATTGACTGTTTAAAAGACACGTTTGTTGGAGTGACGGCAACTTACCGATGCAAATCATATTACAAAAGTACCGGCAGCCGTTCAATTGTCTCGAAAATATGTTTATCAAGTGGTCAGTGGAGTGCCCAAAACGGTGATCTCTCTTGCGAGTTAGGTAACTAAAATTTATTACTTAAAAGGCACATAAAATATAATATGTACGGGATTTTTGATAATTTTTATGTTTAAACCTAACTTTAAAAATGTACTTGCATTTATTTAGATTGCGGCGTGAAAAGTAATCTGAGAAATAGTTTCACTGTTCACGCCGACGTTGCATACAACACTTCAGCACAACAATGGCCTTGGTTTGCCACCATCTTTCGAACGTTTCAAGACGATGGAGAGAGTTTTAGTTTTAGTCAGAGCTGTGGAGGGTCATTAATTGCTAAGAATGTGATTTTGGCTGCAAAATATTGTGTTTTTGAAAAAGAAAAACTGGTTGACTCCAAATTTGTCAAAGTGGTTTTGAATGCTGTTGGCACGAATTTGTTTGAAAATGAAGACAATTCGCAATCTCAAATATTTAAGGTGATCGCTTGAAACTTTAAAACATTAATGTTTTTTGTGCGTTATAATTTAAAAATTAGATTTGATTTATTAATTGACAAAAGTCCGCAGAAAGGGTCAATTGCATTGCCAGTGGATTTATGGATAGGGAATTAATACAGCAGAATATTATTATTGACTGCAGTAGAAAAATAAAGATATTCTATTTGTTTTGGCACTCAGGTGAAGGAAATAATTACGCACTCATTAGAAGGAGATATAGTGCTTCTTTTATTAGAAAGAGATGCCGAAATTAATGATGCTGTTCATCCAGTGTGTTTTCCAAACGGTAAAGATGGGACAGACGAAATTACAAAACAAATGTTACTTCCTGGATCGGATGGTTATGTAAGACAATAAAAATATTCACATTTTTTATGAATGGGAATAAAATCAAAAATTATAGCATATTATTATTATAACGCATTATTATAACAGACAAATAGATGGAAACGCTTTATGATAAATTTAGGTAGTTGGATTTGGAGGAATTATAAAATGGACAACTGCTTCCGTGCCGCTGGAAAAACCAATTTATTTGGTAAATTATGAAGAGTGTTCTGAAACGTACAAACAGCTGAGCTGGTCCACCCAATTCTGTGCGGTCAATAAAAGCGGGTAATTGAGATTTATCATTTTCAGCTATTTGGTTTATTACCTTCACATTTGGTTTAATTCAATTATATATGAAATCTTAAGTATTTAGCAAAGAAATATTCCTTTTCAAATATAAATATTAAACAAAAAAGTAGTGGCAAAAATAAGAAGTAAGAAAATCTAAAACTGAGGAACTATTATTAGCATTTTTAACTGCAAAAGCAAAACAATATTTTACAAAACTGATATTATTACATATAACAGAGATTATTCATTTTGTTTTATGACATTAGAATAATTCCGAGTGGATTTGACCGAGGTGGAGGGTTTTATGTTGCTAGCAATACTCAGGACGGACGTTATTATATCCAGGTTAGAAATTATATTAACACCATTTAAAATTCAGAAACAATTGGGCATAATGTCTAGTTTTTTATTTATTACTCAACGCATTAATAGGGGATGCATTTTGTCAATTGGGTGCCTCCGGTCTCCAATTCCAAACGTACCCTACATTTTTACAAAATGTGATAATTTCTAAACATCGCATAATTTGTCTTGGGCACTCCCATATTTAATATTTGGATTCAGTTTTACGTATAAATTCCATTTACTTGTTATTATAGAATTCGTAAATTTACAGGGAATATTAAAACTAGCCGACGGCTCTTTCGCAAAGGACTATAATCAAAAGACGTACGTATCTTTTGTGCGTCTGGTGTTATATCAATCCTGGATTGTGGAAACGCTACAACGGATCACTTTAACAAATGTTCACGACGCCAACCTGCCAAATGACGTCATTATTCGGCAACCAACTAAATGTGCATTTGCAAAACCCCTAGAAGATTTGGTAAAAATCAAACTAAATTATCGATATTTAATTCACGGAGGTATTTTTGAATATTTATCATTTGTTTTCAAACTTCTTTTATTTTAATGTTCAGAACTCTGTGGTATATTGTACACTCCCATCCGAGAATTCTGAACCGCGCGTTGTTAATTGTGAAAACGAGGCCTTTGTTGGAGTGAGGGCAACTTACAGCTGTAAACCATATTTCAAAAACACTAGCAGTAGTGCCATTACTTCGGAAATAACATGTCTACCGAATGGTACCTGGAGTGCACAAAATGAAGTTTTCGAATGCGATTTAGGTAATTATAATTAAAAATTAATTAATTTTAATTACGTACAAAATCACAAACAACTATTCATAAAAAATTTTTGTTTCTTTTTCTGAGGTTAGAAAATCAAATTTATTCGCGAATTTTAAACTGTGTTTATGTTTGCATTGATTTAGATTGTGGGATAAAAAATAAACCCAAAAATAAATTCATTACTCACGGCGCTTCATCTTCAACCGAACAATGGCCATGGTACACAGCCATTTTTCGAAAGGAAGACGGGAACTTCCCTTTCATTTGCGGAGGATCCTTAATCTCGAAGAATGTTATACTAACTGCAAGCCATTGTGTTACTAACGAAGAAGGAACTGCCTTGTGGTCCAAATTGTTTACAATTGTTGTGGGTGCTGTTAGTAGCGATTTGTTAGAAAATTATGAAAATACGCGAGCACAAATAATCAAAGTAAATTAATAGTTAAAAAATAATGTACCTTTTTGTATTTTCTATTGTCACTGTCGATATTTTTATTGATTAATATTGAATATAATTTTTGTAGCTAACTTTTTGTATAAGATTTCAAAAGATGAGACGAAAATAATGTTAATTTTAATTGCTGTGTTTTAGGTAAAGGAAATAATTTCTCACTCACACTACAATCCGGACAATTTAGAGGCAGACATAGCCCTGCTCGTATTAGAAAAGGATGTGATAATTAATGACGCAGTTCATCCAGTCTGCATTCCTAACGGCGAGGGAAACTCAGACGAAATTGCACAGCAAATGTTAATTACCGGATCACAAGGCTATGTAAAACGACATAAATCTTCCTTTGAACAAAATGAATTAAATTGTGCTTGTAATAAATTATATATCATCAGTGAATTAATGGGATACGGTTTCTGGTCATTACAGGTAGTTGGATTTGGACTTGACGAAACATGGAAAATTAGTCCGAGACTGAAAGAAATAAAACTTCCTTTAGTAAATTACCGAGATTGTAAAGAAGTGCTTGAACGGCGACACACCTCCACACAGTTTTGTGCCGGATACACTAACGGGTATTTAATTTAGTGATAAATTTGCTATTTGTTGGCTAAAATTATGGGTTTCCTTTTTAAATTTATTAGACACATTTTAAATATTTATCAAATTGAGAAATTATTTATTCAAATGTTATAAAATTGAATACATGATAATTTTTTTAAACTAAATGGCTGGTTGTGTTGCTATTTTCAACTAAGTAACAGTGTCGTTATCAAATGAAGCAAAATGTTAGAAATTATTTCATTAATATTTTGTTACAAAGAAAATTTAAATCTTTTAATGGCGTATATTTAGATCCAGTCCGTGTCAGGGTGACAGTGGCGGAGGATTGTATTTTCCCAGCAAAACTCAGGAAAGGCGTTATTATGTTCAGGTGAGTAAAATATTTATATTAACAATGAATCTGAGAATGTTGAGCCACGTGTCTTCATTATGCTGATTGAGATTAATACATGCAAACATTTGATGTAATATTAAAATAGGGAATAGTAAGTTACGGAGGTCAGACAGCGGAAAGGCGCTGTGACAACAAGAAGTATACCGTTTTTACACGTCTAGTGTCATTTCAATCGTGGATTGTTGGAAAACTACAAGTTGTTTTTTCTCAACGAGATGGAAAGCTGTAAACTTTAAAATAAATATGCAAGCGGGTGAATTTTAATCTTGATTTGATAGTATCATTGATAGTAAAATTTTTAAATCTGTATTGTAACATGAACATTTAGTTTTTTTCCTCGTTAGAGCCTTAATTGAATCTAATACAGATAATAATGTTCTAATAATACTTCGAAACTGCCCTAACCTGTCATTAAGTTACTTTAATAGTTCATGTACTTATGAATAAATAATTTAATTGTATTAATTCGTGGTGTTATTATCTACAAGACATAATTTCCTTGCTAACCAATAAGGTTCATGAAGCTTAGTATTTGATCTCATTTGCTTTGAGGGTAAAAAAAAAGTAAAATACCGCTATATGGAATAGACTTTCTCACAATATTGAAAAATATAATGTAACAGATTTAACAACAATGAAATATTCTTAATAATTTATTTTAAAACTGTAAATAGTTTTTAAAGAAATGCATAATATACAAAACTCTATATTTAGTTAGCGATATTTGAGTTTGAGTTACGTTAAATTAAATAAGTTAGCAGGTCATTTTTCCGCAAATTTCCATCAAAACATAAAACAACAAAACACAAAACAATTCTTTACACATATAAATGTTTATCTGAATGAGTTATAAATTGAAAAAAATGCATTTTATTAAAAACTAGGCTAAAAATCTGAAAAACTGCCTTCAAAGTTGCAGCCGATCAATTCTAAAGTATTAAGATTGGCGATCTGGGGTATTTATATCAATTAAAATACTCATTTCATTTAGAAAGCTGTTGCGAAGTTAACGTGCACAAGTTTTTAGTGCTATAGCAGTTTTCACATTTCTGTTATTCTCTTTTTCTCAATATTTGATTAATTTCCGGAAAAAACGATTCTAGAATTTCCACTACCTATAAGCGGACCTGACAAAATAAAAATAATGTTAATTAATTTATCATGAAACTGTTTACTTGAAAATTTCGAACTGTATATATTAATGTATGCATATATTAATAAAATGTGTATCGATTTAACAAATTACTACCTACCAATTGCAAAATATGCTCTGGGAATATTAAATTTTTCTGGGGTGTTATCCGGGTAAAACCTTACATGTACATAGCGAGATTCATCACTTAGGAATAATTGTAAGTGTAAATTACGTTCCTATTTCTCTCCAGTATATTAAACATTATAGTTAGAGTTACGATAATGAAATCTGCTAAAAGTTAAATTTGGTTGAAATACACATAAATTTGTTAAGGTGAATGAGAATGTTCGTGTTCTGGCTATAATTATCTAATTTACTGCTATAAAATCTGCTAAAATCGAAATATTGTTTTTTGTTTTCCATTTTCAGCCACACAGAGAGCATTTTTTTCATCCGAACCGTCTTCACAGTCTGCTACCGTATCACAAACCGAGATAAACGGCACACAATTTCCATTTGCGCAAGCAAAGTCTCCATTTTGTCCGCACCTGAAATAAATTCACAAAATAACTAATGCGACATAGTAAATTCAATTCAATTATTTTGTGTAAGCTACCACCAATTAAAACATTATTCGAAAATCCCGTTTTTTACCCAGCGCTGTCGTTGATAAATTTTAGTATTGGTTCGGTTATTTGATTAACAAATAGTCTTGCGTTTGAATTACATACACGGTTGTCAGCATAGAAACTATTCATGACACCCAACAAGTAAAATTTCCCTTCAAACTGTCGAAAAACTCCAGAATCCTTATAAATGCATGTTATGTGTGAATTTTCTACAAATGTATGCACAAAATGTAATGTTTCATTTGGTATTTATTCCAGGTTTATCGTTTTGAATTCAAAAACTAATTATAAAAAATTACCTTTAGATACATTTGCACAGAATCTGTTCACGTACACAGCTGCATTGGTGTCACTGGTACTCTGCCACCAATTTTTGCAAACGTCGTGTGAGTTTAAGTTCAATTGAAGCAGAATATTTTCGGAAATTCCTCCTCTTGCCCAGCCGCTGACAAAAATTGGCAAAGTATTTCCATCTTCATTATAATTTGCACTGTTGACCAACCTTTGCACAAATGATTTGGAAGAAGGAATACAAACCGGGTACACAAAACAGTCAAATATTATAGGAGTTTCTAGGTATACAACTGCCAAATCATTTTCTACCCATTGCCAAGGTTTGGCATTATAAGCAGGATGGATTTGGATGTGAGAAACCTGCAATAAAATAAAACAGTCTTTGTTTAATAAATCATGTAAAAGTGCTAGAACCATAATTTGTATTGTATTGTACATACCTTAACGGTTTGAACATTTGGGTTCGTTTTGTGACTATCGTCAAATCTTGAAAAGTTCACAGAAACCGTGTAGCTGGAAAATTCAAACATTTTTAAACGTCCTTTTAGCTTGAAAAAATTGGCATCTGTAATAATGGAGAATATTTCAAATATATTTATAGGTAGGTAATTATTTTAGGATAAATTGGTATGTAATTTTCTATTACTCATTAGGACCATGAATTCGTTAATGATAAGAGCAATATCCGTTCTGTCAGGGGCGGATTCTGATCTTCTCCAAACGGAGGCTGTCCACGGAACTCGGAAAGTTTCATCGTAATCAGAAAGCGAAATCTCTCCACATGGATAACTATTTTTCTTTATGCCTCCTGTAAATTAAATCAGTTCCACTTTTATTATTACACTTTATTATTTTCCCATATCTGAGGGTAAGTATTTTTCAAATTTGTTTCTTTTCAATTTTATGTTTTATGAAAATGTCAATTTTAATTTTTATAATTATTTATATATATATTAAATTATATAAGAGAGAGAGAATTTTCTTTTATTTAAGGAAACACCGTCAATACATAATTGATTGCCAATAAGACACGGTAATCTAATGTAATTTTAAATGTGATATAACAAAGTACTTAGTTAATATAAAATGAACAGATTCACTTCTTATAAATTAATAATTATATAAATGGTTATGCAGTATATTGCACGATCAATTAAGAACACTCATCACGATTTTTTGAGTAAGATCGGAAGGGAGATCAAATCTTTTTCGAAAATCTTCGAAAAATTTTGGTATTGTCCCTCGAGCTCCAATCATAAGTCCTATTACTTCA
>JABASD010006408.1:0-10280 GCA_019776165.1 Pogonognathellus flavescens | reverse complement strand
GGATGAAAATTTGCTCATTTTATCTCTCTGAGCCCCCTTCAAACGTCTCGAGCCTCCCCCATTTCAGAATCCTAGATACGTTCTCGATTTTGGTTGCATTAGTACCAATAGTTGAGACTAGAGAAGTTTCAGTGAAATACTCCTCATTCTCACACAATGTACTGTTGTAGTAGATTGCAAGGCACTATTATAAAATTTAATTTGCAGTATTAAACTTAGTAGCAGCAGTTAAACATAAAAATGACATATTTCCTTAATTACATCCTGCAAGCTATACCGTCAGTACTGTGATCATGAATTCTTGAATATACATACTATAGATATCACAGAAAATGTATAATGCATTAAGAAAATTTCTCCTTCGACATTTCTCTTTCTAAATGTGATAACTTCATGATTTCTCGGGATCACGGTTTATAGTAGTAGTGAGTATTGTGTGTGTGAGTAGGTAGATAAAACAACACTACTGTGAAGAAGTGGACACTTTCATGTTGTTGATTCCAACATGGCACGTGAAAGTTGAAGGCCAAGAAACGCCAATGCGTAAATATACTTGAGAGAACACAAGAGTGCTATATCATAGGTAAGGTATAATAATCAGAAAAGCTAACCCGTGTAGAAGATTTAGATTTAGCTCACAAAATGATAAATGTGGCTAGGCACATAAAATAAATAATTATAACGAGTACCTCCTCTAGTTATAACAAACTTCGTAAAGTATTTAGTTTAGGGCTGAATGTAATATAATAACAATTTTCCATCAACTGCAGAGACTAGCATAAAGGAAATAAACTCGGTTGACGAAATCTCAGGAAAACCATGATTAATTGCATTTGAGACATTTGCCCTGGTGTGCCACTTCATATTGAAACTCTTTTATGTGAATCACCTTTGGCATTACAATACCATTACATTATTTTGTGTGTGCCTGTGTCAATCTTTTATTTAGCAGTTTTTGCAGACAAATGAAAATGGACCAAATCAGCAAATATAAAACCGCATATGTCAGTTGCAAAATTGTTTAAGGCTAACAATAAGCTAACTCACATTTTATAAAGATTGCGTCAGATGAACAAAAAGGTGAAATTATGTAATAGAAATTTTTGTATAGAAAACGGACTAATATTTACTAATATCCAGCATTTCTCTATATACCAGATTTACATTACTACCCCGTTGGGATCAATTGAACCCAACACGTATGTCATCTTAATAAGGCTAATGTTAAAACATAATACAATAATATGAAATTTTGTTAAGAGCAGCTTATCTGTGAGTTGGTACACTTGGCTGTTCACTTATCTGTAAATGGCATGTGCTGTTGCAATTTGTCAAAAATGTCAGATGGAGAATGGAGATCAATAATTCTAGAGTTAACCCTAACCCAACGCACTAAATCTTTTTCTCTACTTTAAAAAATACTTCCTGCATCAAATTTTGCATTTCACTTTTGCAAAAGTAAGTCTTATTTTTTACTTCATAAATTCCTACACTAGTAAGTAACTTATTACACAATTTAGAATGGTTCAGCCAGCATTATTTCACAAATAATAATAAACGCCATTAGTAGTGGGTTGATTACTTGAATAGTTTTACAGAATTCAGTTATAAGTCTATGAATGTAAGATGGGGACTAACTTTCAAAAGAGTGTGCTATTATATAACTAACGCTAAGTGCAATTAAATGTCAAATAGATTTACATGTTCATATAACATTCCAATCTTGACAAGCCTTTGCAATAAAAGTGCACACAGTCTCGTGCATACTGTACAGTACACTTCAAAGATTTACAATTGCAATTAAATTCGCACCATAGAGAATACAGCGGTTTGTCCGCTTCATGTCATCAAATTATAGTAAACCGTGAAAGTATTTTTGATCGTGCATTACAGCAATATTTAAAGCTGAAGAATTCTATAACTACTAAGACCATATCATATAATATCCGTAGTGAAATCATCTACCGTAGGAAAAATACTGAATTCAATTGCTAGTACTAAATCCTCCGCTGAGGAAAAAAGGAAAAAGGCTCAATGCCAAATAAATTCCCCTAAGACTTAAGAAAATATACATTTATAGTATCATCATATCTATCATGGTATCACGAACAAAATCACGTTTACTCAACTCGATAGTTAGCTTAGAAGAGATCAAAGAGAATTCGAGACGAAAAGACAGTTGTTGTTCAGAGAATCAATAAAATATAATAATTGAAGATCGTATAAGAAAGGATTTACGAATGATCATCATTTATGAACGTGACTACAGTTGGAGCAAATTCTATTGTCAAAAATAAGTTAAATACGTCAACTTCAAAGAGATTCCGAGAAAATAAATCCTCTCTTTCTCTGTCTTCTGTAACATCGCAATAAAACTTGTGATTTGAATACTTATTGTTATGCGGATTGTCAATTATAATAAATTGGGTTCACAAACCCGAATATCACATTACAATTACGATTGTTTACTACTACATGATGTATATCATTATCATTCTACATAAATGAGCAGTGAGTAGGTGTAAAGAAATGATACATGCAAATTAGCCTTTCTGTGACGCACGATTACCTTTAATAATCAATTTAAAATGATGCTTGATATTGTTCGTTAAATATTGTGTTACCAATTTATTTAATGATCATGTGCGCTGAAAAATGATAAGGAATCACATGAAAATTGCAGTCACGTTAACACAAAGTTTAGCAAGAATATATTAAAACTATTTTTGAAATCCTGACCTCAAATCTTGAAACCAAATCGCACATGTGGCATTTAGATGTTTTGACAAAATATTTGATGCGTACATGTGCCGTTGTAATAAATTTAGCTGATATCAACCACATATCACGTTTGCAGTTTACGTCATGATTTTTTACATTTTATCGACAAGACGGATGAGAGGATACATATCCTAATTATAATGCATGTGGTAAGTGTAATTGGGTGGGGTAGTATTACCCGCTTACGTAAGTGAACTTTGTGAACACGTTTTCCTAGGATCAGATTATCATCAACAAAATCTAAAACTAAAATAACAATGTCACTTTGATTTGATTAGGACCTTTTGCCTTGTTGTGTAGAGTTGTTTACACTTTTACAAGTTCAAAGATTATACATTAGCATCATAATGAGCCTTTTGAACCCAGCAGAAAGATTTGTAAAATTAAAAATAGGTTTTCATAGGCGTATCTCATTAAAATGTGCATTTTCTCATTGTCCATTGGTTATATCGTTCAAGGCAAATGAAATGACGTGGGCAGAAAAGTGAAAGACACGGATACAAGTGGGTTTTACATCAAAGTTGTTATTACTACGGTTCGACAAAAGTCCTCTTTCATTTGATTGCACAATCCAGGATGAAAAATTATAAAATTACTCCTTCATTTTCATGTGCAGTGCAATTTGCAATACATGCAAATTAGTATGTAGTTGTAAATACCTATGCAATCATTGCATATGTATTTGATTGCACAAGTAAAAGTTTTAAGCACAAAAGTTCCCTTTATCTGAAAAATCTGAATGTATGAATTCATAACTATACCTATACAGATAGAATCTCTATGCTCATACATATATTATTATGGCTTCTTTCCAATTTACCGTTCATTCACTCACTCACTCACTGTGGAACATATTTACATAAAAGTACGTGAGAAACACGTACAGAAGAAAAGTTTGATATTCCATTCAATTTGACATGTTAAGAATGTTTCTACTTTTGATTTGAAATAATTTATTATATGCCTACACTATACAGTATAGTAGTTGTATATAGAATAGAAGTTGTAACAAGTTATGTGATCAATACTAAATTGCCATTTTGTATTTCACTAATAATGACATGCCATGTTCTGCTGATCCAGCAGAGCAAAGTGTTTCTGTAGTAAATTAGGTTTTAATCTGCATATGTCACCTACACTCTTCTTCCTCCATATACCAGTCCTACACTTAAGAATCATCAGTAGGATTGTCGGTGTAAATATAGTGGGTAGTAATTTCTGACAGTGCTCGTGCAGTGTTTTACGTAAAGAAAGAATGTAGGAGTATAATAATATGTAGCAGGCAGAAGAAGGGTAGGACGAAGACTATTGTAATTACCTAAATACGTACTGTATTTATATTATATACTTACTTTTACCTATATTAGTATATGAGGGTACAATAAATCTATTACTGCAGTATATACCTATACACACGTATATGCATATTGACGTAGACACATAAGCAATGATGTGATATATATGAACTTAAATGCAGTACTGGTTTGTTAGTGTTATGATAAATGACAAACGTGCTTCTTCTATAAATATAGCATTAGTATAGGTGCAACCTGACGTAGTTACATAAAATATTATACTGCTTCAGCCTACAATTCAGATTTTGCACGTAGTGCTAGCAAAACTTATTTAACTTATGTATGTATTTCTAAATAGTAGTAGTAAAATTTGCTGATGTATATAGAAATGTGGACGTAGGTGAGTATAAAGTTTGCATTGTAGTTTTCAGTATGGACTGCTATACTGTGTGATGTTTGATGTAGTGTAGAAATGACGTTGTCAGTGCCCCAGCATGTGTGTTCTATGAATATGCAACAGAAGATGAAGGAGAAGGAAAAGCTATTGTGAGTTATGAGAGAGCGACTTTAAGCGGAAGAGTTTTCTCGGGTGATCCTTTGACTTGCGGTAGTGGAAGTATAGTAAAATGTTATAGGATTATTCAAGCTTGCACTTATCGTTGGAGAAAAGAAATGCTAATAATATTCGTCAGCATTTATTCTACCTACCAGGCAAGGTAAGTACGTATTTCAGAAGATCTAAAGACTCTTTCTTTTGGGAAAAGTCATTTGACTGTTGACGAAACTTGACGTGTAGGTAGTTTACCTAGAGAGGAAGTTATTTGACTTTAGTCAAGTGCTTGTCATGTTTCACCATTGAAAACTAAGCCAAATATGTTGTGACTGTGACATAAAGCAGGTCTTGTTGAAATTCATTTACTGGAAAGGATTTACCAGTAGTAAATCAAGGAAGCGGCTTACGTTATAACATAGCTTCGAATATTTTGCTTTGACGTATGTGAGGCATATTGCTGTATTTATTATACAACACGTGATTGTAAATACTTTATTGCTTCAAATACCAATAGGTATAGCACGGGAATTTGTAAGTTGACCTATTTTAAGATGCAGTGTGCATGCTTAAGTAGTATTTATAAAATGAAAACATTGTGAACAATTTTAGCTCTTAAGATGACAAGACGTAAATTGCTTTTCACCAAACGAGTTATATAACAAGTGACGACAAACGTCAATGCACTTAATCCCTCCCTTCTTTCCTCCCTACCTGGTTTTCACTTTAGGGCTGTAAATAATGACAATGAGGAATTTTAGTTTCTAAGCGAAGATGCCTCAAGACAGTTTACTTACGGTCTGTTAGCTTAACGAAGGAAAATACAACCCTGAAAATATTACACTTGGCTGAACTTAATTTAATTAGCAAACCTACGCATTTTAATTATACCCGAAATTCTCATGCCTTTCTACATTAGATTTACTTTTATTTCTAACAGGAAAAGCAAGACAAGACTTCTCATCAATATAGCTCACGTTAAGAAAAGCTTTTAAACAATCTAAAATGTTGAAAACGATTATCTTTCTTTCACAATCAGTTTTAAAGCATTTCATGATCTAATCTAACCTAATCAGGATAAAATTGATTTATTGCGAATAAATTCTAATATATGGAATCATTGCCAGAAAAACGTTAATTTTTGTAATTCCGCAAGTTAATTCTTCGGGATTTACATTCAACTTGACCTGACCCATTTTCTGGTCTCAGTGTCAGCGTTATTATTATTAGAGTGTGCGATCTTGTTCCAAAACTGTCATAATTACAGCAAACAACTCCATAATATAATGTTGAGTAATTGCGACATACTGTTTGTGACTATTCTAATTCTTCTTTTAACATTGATCACATTCCTTACAGACACCGTATGCATACTAAGTTTTATAGGTAATATCCTTGGCATTACTTTTTATCAGGCATTCTGAATAATTGTGTCTTTATGTATGGACGAACACTCACAAAATGAAATTAATTAGGTTAATGGACTTCACATCAATTGTATCATTATGCTTATATAAATACCAGGTACGTCATACCTTAATATTTCGCACTGAAATTCCTATATGCGTCAAAAATTATTTTTGGTTTGTATACATAACACATACCTAGTTACCGAGTGTGAATTATGTTCCGCGTGTCTGATAATTATGCTGACGTATGTATGTATTTGTATTTCCACACCTCTTTTCTGGCTGCAATACAATTCTTTCCCCACAGTTAGATTATATAGTTTCGTGTCATATTGTTCAAGGTGTATACTATGAAGCTCACAACGGAATTGGTTAAAGCAAGGAGATCAAGCTCAGTGTTCTACTTATAGAAATGAGACATCTATTTACATTTTCCCCCACACCTATCCTAAATAACTTACGTAAACATTTTTTCTCGAAGGTGTTTTCTCTCTTATACCTTTCCATGTACATCTTTCCATGTTATACTATGGCTCAGTATAAGATAATTATTGACATGACGAAAGCAAATGTACTTGACATGTATAGAAAAGTAATCCTGACAACAAATAGTGATAACACTATAATATATTATAACCACGCATTTCTTTTATTGCACACTGACCTCACTAAATATATCAGCTTTGACCTGAATTCATTCTTTGAACGATTGTTGTCATTTGACTCTCATCTACATGAATGGACAATACACAGCAATAGCAATAAAACTCTTCCGGAGAAGAATAAGAATTGCACATAGAGACACGTGTACAGTACAATGGTAATAAAATCTATACATTGGCTAAAATCACACTGATATTATTAGGACTAGTATGGAATTAATCAATGAATCAACACGATTTTTTCACTCGTTCCATTCATTCACTTTTTGCCTTTTACCCTTTTACTTTCAGTACCTACAGGTGCATATTCTACCTGTGTTTTTTCCACAATAGGAGGAATTCTCAGGTATGAGAATAGTTGCACGTGGAGAGAATAGTATAGAACATGGCAATTGAAACCCGCAAGCGTGTTCTCAGCAAATTAGGATAACGCAGTACCTATATTTACGGAGGTAGTAGTTTGATGTATTTATGTGAGAGTGTGTGGTGTGTTTAGTAGCAAAGATGAGAAAAATCAACAAAAACAACGAGGTCAGCTACCGGGAAAGAAGCAGCAGTCATGTTTGCTAAACTTATGACGATTTAAGGGCGTTAGTGACTTGTCTTGCTAAATTTATTGAAAAGTGATTCATCATATTAGCAACTCAAGTAAAAGTAAAATCCATATTACGTTTTTTCAGCAACAGTGAGGAACGGAGAAAGGAACTAAACAATTAGGAAGAAAGAAGACAGAGCAGCAAAAGCAATAACTGAATGTTCTGAATGTTTGCTTGGCAAAATAAATGAATATGCATGAATACAGTAATACTAGGCCTTACCACAGTAAGTGTATTACAGATATAGGCGTCTCTCTCTTTATAGGTTAGTGAAAGTAGATAGAATGAGATGAGTGTTTGTTTACGCTCCTCCATTAGTACCCAAGAGGATTTACGCAGTGGTACTACTGTCCGGTTGATTGATTCCAGCTTTTATATATATGTAAATTTTTTGTACTGTAGTGCGAATGTTGATTCAGCCTTATAAATCTGCTATAATTGCGGCTAGGAATAGTAGAATGCTAAAAATAGAACTTTTTTGTAACTTATGTCCTAACTTAATATTAATCGTGGTCTATTTTCGTTCACACAGTACAATATACAGCAGATAATATTATTCGCAATACATACAAAAGTTTATACAATGTATCTCATGCTTATTACTAAAACCGAGGTGCTAAAACTCTGTCAGTGGTTCACTAATTACTTCAGGACATTCAAGAGTGGTCGAGTGGTATATGTATACCTAAGAAAAGTTGCTACAAACTAATCTGCATTTCAACAGAATGGAAAACCAAAATATGGTTAGTGCTATATGAAACCGTAATTTTTAATTAATTCCGGTTGATTACATTACATGTTCGTTTATGTAGGGTTATACAAGTTAGCTAGAGATAATGTCGTGGAAAGAAATGTTATAGTATGTTCTTGCGATATCGATGCGAATAACTAAATTTGATTTGCCTTGCTTCATAGGTTAAACGTTTAATTAAATGATAAGGGTTATGCATTCTGAGTAAAGCAACCAGTGAGTCAGGATATTAGCTTAGCATTAAGTAAGTATAGGGTTGCTCCTATGTAAATTTACCACAAATTGATGTTTATGAAATTTATTTCACGTGTATCTGAAATGTTTCACCACATCTGGGAAACGTGAGTGATTGTTTTAAAGAATACACTTCCTTCACGTGTTGTCTTTATTCTTCATCAGATCAAACACCAATACTAAAGCAGTTCCCTTTATTAACCACATTCTAATTAATGTTGTGAAATCTGAAATTCCACTAATACACTTACCTAGATACTAGATACCTATGTTTACAGCACATAATCAAACAAAACCAAAACCTCAAATGAATACCTATGACCTAGGTGTGTAAAATATAGTTTCAATTTGTTGCAACAATTTACTTCTTGAACCACGCTTACTTTGATAATATTATGGGGTTCCTAGTATTATTCAATATGTGAGTAATTCGTCATGCTTAATGAAACAAATACAATTATTTTAGTGTTTATATAAAAGACAAAGTATTAACACAGCGCTGGAAGTTACTTTCTTGACCGCAGATTGCCAGGTGTAGGTACCCACATGTAAACGTGTTTCTTCATGCTTACAACAGCAGAAGAGCTTATTATTTATTCAAAGTACAATTTGTTGAACCGCATTAAATATTAATCAGTTAACATTAATGATAAGTAAGTAGGCATATATAGTACCTACTAGCACGTTTCTAAATGATTTCGTATACCAGAAGTCACTGCACTAAACTAAGTAAGTACGTATATAAGCTATTGGCATTTTAAGAATATATACATACCTCGCGTACACTCAAATATATTCATTTAATAAGCACTAAAGCCTCGTGCACACACATAAACGTAATTATGGTATTTAAACCTAAGATTTATACACATAGCCATACCTAAGTAAGACTTATAGCTTGCCCCTTCTACAATACTGCTTAAAGACTGCCAATTTTTGCGCTATGTGTACAAAACACAACTGCTAACTGTCTAATAGCTACTAAGAACACTCACTAGAAGAGCTAAATGACTTTACTCAGCCACACTCACTTTGAAGGTACATTCTCAGACACTCATACACACGACGTCCATTTACATTCGTGTACTATACATTTAATTACTGCAAATGTCTAACTAACAACAGGGAATATTCGTTGGAATCAAAATGTGATTCGTCTATGTCACAATCCATTAGGGTACTTTATGTATTACAGAGTGCTAGAATGCCATTTGTATCCAGGGAGTTGCAAAAGCTGCTGTGAGAAGGGATTAAGAAAAATCTCTAGAATGTCTTACTGTTTTGGCATGTGCTTTTTACCATTATTATTACACCTATACTATTGCTCTTGTTTTTATAGTTTTACTAGCTTTTACATATCGTAATACTACAGCATTAACAGAGAATAAAAACAATCCGACTGGGTCTTATAAGCTTTCTCAAGTCTGCAGAGACAAAAATTACAGTTAGCTATATACTGCTATTTTGTATGTGTAATTCTACTGGGTATATATGCGCGTATTGTATAAGGATTATTTATTAGACTATTAGAATGTGCTGTAGTATTTGCTTTCTTTTATGCCACGGGTGTTAAAATTGCTACCGTTGGTAGTGACGCTCTTGAGGGGTGCACAAAGGTATAATTACTAAAAATCGTGCTATATAGTTAATCTGCAGATAATTACCGCTTGGAAATAGAACAAAAAGTCAAAGGTCTACTGAACAAACTCAGGTTGTTGCTAATAACTCGCCGTATGTAAAATGCTTTCTCTCATCGTAAACGTGGGATTCACATGAGGAATAAAGCTTAGCACAAAATGACCGAAGTGTGTGTGTTATTAGTGTGAAGAACTATCGACACGGGGCATTGTGCGTTTGTCTGACTTGTCTGTAACAGTTTGTATACAATGCAGAAAGCACGTCTGGTACCTAATAATCGTTTGCACGGTGCAAATAATGACGCAGTATGAGCAAACTATAATAACAAGCAATTTACTACGGAAGTAATTGCACCAAAGTAGAG
>JABASD010006407.1:0-10281 GCA_019776165.1 Pogonognathellus flavescens | reverse complement strand
GTGCATCATCTGAAAGTCAAATTCCAAATGAAAGATTCTGTACGACTTTAATTGGAGGACAATGTTCAAGCAAAACCCAGTGTGTTGAAAACGCCTTTTGTGAGTTTCTACCCGACAGCGGTAATAAGATTGGCCATTGCAGATGCAATGAAGGCTTTATAAGCAACAATGAAGGAAGTTGCTACAGTGGATTTGGACTAAGTTGTTCCTACAATAGTCATAATTGCGACAAGGCAGCCCGCTTGATTTGTTTGAATCAAAAATGTTCCTGTCGGGATTCGATGTCTGAGTTTTCTGAAACCTCGAGGAGATGCCTGAAAAAGGTTGGAGCAAAATGTTCCTACGGCGAGCCTTGTGTCCAGAATGCAGTTTGCGACTTTCACTCGAATTTGCCCATAGTGTGCATTTGTCCACAAGGCTTCATGGAAACCACGAATCTTACCTGCGTTGACTCTGGAGTATCTATTTTTTAAGTGATGGAAATAGGGAAATAATAAAGTTATTAAGAAGGGATAATATAGTTCAATAGATTTAATTACAAAAACACTGTAATGCTTGTTATGTGGTAGCTATCTGATTATGAAATATTAATTCTAATGTGGACATTATAACATAATATACACGGCAAAAAAAGTCCACTGCAAATGCAGTGAAATGTTGGTGGATACTCCCAGCATTTATATATCACTGGGTTTGCTCTGCGCCCGCTGTTTGTGCTCACATGCAGTAACCGTTCACTGTTATTGCAGTAACGTAGTGCACACTTTACATTGCATTACATTGCTGGATATGCAGTAAAGCGTTCACTGCAAATAGGTAGGAAACACTGTAAATTCATCAAATCTTTTCAAACATGATTATGAGCGGGATGCATCTCGCAGGATATATCATCATGTAAAACAGCTAGTGCCAATTAAATAAAACATAAGATTTATTTAACGCATTTAAATCATTATCTTATAAATTACATAATAATAAATACTAGATTGATACAAAATTCAATGACACTTATGTGTCATGTTCTTACATTTTAGTGAACAAGAGTAAATTTTTATATTAAAAATGAAATACAATATTTAAAATTAAACTTGAATAACTATACAACTATGAAGCACATATTTTATAATAAAAGTACTTAAAAATAAAATGTTGAGTTTGGAAGTTGCTGTCGGTCAGATTTTCCGATTGCAATCTGTAAATAATATAGAAAGCAACGTAGTTAATCAAGTAGGAAATAATTGTGGCAAAAATGTGATTGAAAGTTAAAGTAGATATTGGCTTACATAGTTGACAGCTTAAAAACAGTAGATTGACGTAAATTGGCCATACAAGTAGAGCTTAAATATGGAGGCATGATGTCGATGGCAGCTGTGACTGTGTACATCGTTGGTAAATTAAAGAAAATGATCGCATACACAGTTGTTAGGTACATGGCAGCGGGAGGAGTTTGTACGGTTGGTATCTATAGTAAATAACAATAATCACAGTTATTATTACAAAGTTAAATAAAAGTTGGTTGATAGAAAGTGATTGTTGTCATATAATACCCAGTTGGCAGCCACAAGTGTAGTGAGGATTCTTCAGTTGGCAAATAAAAGTGTATTGAGGATTCTTGAGTTGGCAGCCACAAGTGTATAGAAGATCTTTCAGTTGGCAGCCCCAAATGTATTGAGAATACTTCAAATGGCAGATCCAAATGTATTGAGGATACTGCAGGTGGCAGCTCGTTGGCAGCTCCAAATGCACTGAGAATACTGCAGGAGGCAGCTCCAAATGTATTGAGGTTACTGCAGGTGGCAGCTCCTGGGCAGCTCCAAATGTATTCAGGATACTTCAGGTGGCAGCTCCTTGGCAGCTCCAAATATATTGAGGACACTTCAGGTAGCAGCTCCATATGTACTGAGGATTCTTCAGTTGGCAACTACATGCCAGTGGAAGCATAATTAAGTTGGCAAGGTTGGAATCTATTAGTAAATAACAGTAGTTAGAGTTAACAGCTGTTATTACAACTTTTAACAAAAGTTAGCTGATAGTAAAGTTTGGTCATATACCCAGTTGGCAGCTCCAAGTGTATTGAGGATTCTTCAGTGGGCAGCTCCAAGCGCATTGAGGATTCTTCAGTGGGCAGCTCCAAGTGTATTGAGGATTCTTCAGTAGGCAGCTCCAAGTGTATTGATGATTCTTCAGTGGGCAGCTCCAAGTGTATTGAGGATTCTTCAGTGGGCAGCTCCAAGTGTATTGAGAATTCTTCAGTGGGCAGCTACAAGTGTATTGAGGAAACTTAGCTGGCAGCACCAATGTATTGAAGATACTTCAATTGGCAGCTACTAGTGTATTGAAGATACTTCAATTGGGAGCTACTAGTGTATTGAAGATACTTCAATTGGCAGCTACTAGTGTATTGAAGATACTTCGGTTGCCAGCTGGCAGCAAGATGTAACACGAAATACAGTTAGCAGATATTAGTAAATAGCTAATAGCAATAATCGTAGTTGGCAACTATTATCAGAAGATTAAATAAATTTGATACCAAAAAAGTGACAGCTTACCACGTTCGCAGCTCATACACTACATAATTCAGTTGACGTCTTAAAACGGTATTTCTCGGATGAGAGCTATCAAATATTGGCAGGACAATTATGTAGTTGGCAATTAAAAGGTTTTGTGACTGGTTACTTCAATTTTCAGCTGAAATGTATTGAGATTACTTCTGTTGGCAATGAGAGTCGTGGCTGGATATTTCCGTATGGCAGCTAACTTTCCGTGCGGGAGCTGTAAGGAGAAACACGCTTGGCAGCTACAAGTAAATTGAAATAATCATAGTTGAAATTTACTATGAAAGCTTTATTGAAATTGTTTGGCTAAAAACGTAACATACTAGGTTCACAGGCTAATTATTTCAGTCGACATCTTAAAGAAGGGTTCTTCAGTCGGCATCTTAAAGAAGGGTTCTTCAGTCGGCATCTTAAAGAAGGGTTTCTTCAGTGGGCATCTTAAAGAAGGGTTCTTCAGTCGGCATCTTAAAGAAGGGTTCTTCAGTCGGCATCTTAAAGAAGGGTTCTTCAGTCGGCATCTTAAAGAAGGGTTCTTCAGTCGGCATCTTAAAGAAGGGTTCTTCAGTCGGCATCTTGAAGGATTCTTCAGTTTGCAGCTTAAAGAAAGATCCCAGGACAATTTAGTTGGTAGTGTAGTGACAGGATACCTCAGTTCACACTTAAAATGGTTTGACAGTATGCGACACAAGTTGACAATTCCTAGGAAAGAACAGAAAGGCACAGTTTGTAGTTACTACATTATTTAATACAGTTGGCACCAGCAAATGCAGGAATTAGGAATTGAGTAAAAAATTATAACAGTTATAATTAATTTAATTATTTTAAATCAATGTTAGTGTTAAAAGTTAGTACTTACGTCCAAAGTTGTGAAGAAACTCCAATAAATCCAGGGAATAATGGTTAAACTGTAGCTCACTGAGTGTTTCAAGCTGACTTAAACTTAGTTTATGATGAATTTTTAATTCTGATTGAAATCTTGATTGAAATGAATTGAAATTGATTTAGTTGAAATGGTTTATAACAGCTTACTGATCTAAAACACAAACGCGGTTCGTCCAGTCAGGTGTGCAGTCCTCTGCGCAAGTCACTGCCATCACATGACACTAGTATGCTGTAAATTTGATGCAATAACAACAATTCAATTGGCTAAAGCGTATATGCAGTAAATGTAGGAGGATAAACTTATAACAAGAGATACTTTGGGTAAATGCAGTAAACAAAAAAGTCTCGCTTGCTGTTTTTACAGCATTGAGCTCCGTTCTCTCGAACGCAGTGAAAATCTTTTTTTGCCGTGTAACATACATGCAGAAAATACTTTACTTACTGTGTTCTCTATTTTAGTTTTTTCCTTGTGATGCTTATTTTTTTAGGATTATTCTAAATATTAGTTAAGTTTTCTGTAAAAATTAGTCTGCTTTACTAAATAATGCATCCAATGATTTGCTTAATGTTATGCAATGCTAAATTAAAGTTTCCCAAATATATGGAATATTGCAATTCTAAATAAAAAATTACAAATTGTATTTTTAAAAAGTGGAAAATTTTGAGACGTTTTTCTAATTTTCGTTGTATTTATATTTTATTTTAAGTAAGTAGATGGCCAACATTAACATAATTTAACCCATATGACGATATATAATATGGCGATATTGTCTCATCAATAAACAAATTAGAGATTTGGTCAAACACTGCTCTTGGAAAACTCGATCTCGAAGTAAATTTTAAGTGAATATGTCTGAGATGATCAAAATTGCCATTAAATGTATCTAACTAGTTTCCTTACCTAAATACTTTTACACAACACCTATACAGATATAATATGAGAGGCAGGCCATGCTTCATTTAGTCAATCGGTTGTCAACCGAGGTCTTATTTTAATGAATTTCACTTTGGTATACAGTATACAGCAACAGCAAAAATATATGTAATTTAGCACGGAGTTAGGCGTCGTTAGTCCAAAATTTTGATAAGGATGGAGCTGAGTATTGAGAATGGTAATTTGGGATGGCAAGGACGGAGCGGAATAAAAATGTATAACGATCTATGATTTGTTCTTGTTCTTTGCCAGAGTTCTTGAATGGTTTTCGAAAAAAATCATGAAATGCTGTCATTTGGGAAGCAAAAGTTGAAAGCTAAAATAATTTATAAATGTAATTAATTTCATAATCGGAGTCAGCAATTTTAACTTTACAAACCCCCACGGTTTTATTCAACAACGAATGATGTTTGTATAATTTCGCTCTGTTCCGTCTGTCTGTCCGTCCGTCTGTCCGTAAGCACGATAACTCAAGAACGGTTTGAGCTAAAGACTTCAAATTTGCTACACATACTATTGAGGTCCAATGTGAGGTTAAGTTCGAAAATGGGGTTAATCGGTCACATTCTTTATGACCTTTGACCCAATCAATGTGTCTTGATGTAAGTACCATGCTTGTTAGTATTTCTCCGATATAAAAGAGAAGATACGTAATATCAATGCCCAAGAGCAATTCAAATGTAAATTTTCATACGAAAGTCAAGTGAAATTATACGTCAGTTTTCAAAAAGCTGAAATGATTTTCTCGTACAAAGTGGTCGACTAACAGTCGGTGTATTATATCTTTACAGACTACGAAATAAAGCAATAGTTTGATTTTAAGACTCAATACATTTAAACATTATGTAAATTCGTTGTTTCGCTACACCCCGGTTTTGACCGGTTTATTTTATAATCATTTGTGGGGAGTGATTTTCCCAACAACGAAGTAGGGATTTAACTTACAATTTTTAAATACATTTTTTAATTACCCAAAATTGAATTAACTTTGCAAAAAGCTGTCGCATGTATGCATTTAAAGCAAAAAGAGTGGAAAATCTACCTTTAACGGTTTTTATGAATGTATGTTCAAATTATGTTCATTACAATGACAAATGTAATACGCGTATATGTAATAAATTAATTATAAATACATATTTCAAAATGTACAAACTTTCTTCATGTGTCAACCGCTGAATTAATGAATTTTATTTTATTTACACAATTGACAGCGTGATTATACCTATACAGTTTACACTACCAATGTAATAATTGATTCAGTCAAAGTAAGCGTTGTATATTGATTTCGTTTAATAAAGAGGGGCTCAGAGGCCAAAAATGACAAAATTTGTGGCTGAAGGTTGCAAATTTCGCCGAATAACCCATTTTTTCAGTAATCTGAGGATAGGATAGAAGAGCCCAAACGTTGATACGCACTTGAAGCATGAAGTACATGTTATAGGGTAATAATGAATGGCAGCGTAAATATTATGCTTATATAAAATTTTATTTATAGATGTAATAAATCTTCATTAATAATAATTTGACTTCAACCAAGAATTATGTCTTTGGTGATGCATGCAAACAACATTTCCTTGTTTAAGGAACACTCGGAACACATATATACAAAAACTTGAACTTGATGAACTACTTAGAACTAGCCATAAATCTTGATTCAATAAAATCAGCTAGACAACAGTGGTAACATGTTATAAGATATTATATGTCAAACCTTGCGTCTACAAGCCTGGTCGACGGCCGTAAGACTGGAAATCAAAAAGCAAAATGATAAAGCCACAAATATATTGCATAGTTCATTTTGTTCATGCTTCATCATTTGACACGCATAAATAAAATGAGTACCATGTTTAATAAGCCTATGACTGATATTTAATTACATACATGGGGAATAATCTATTTTGTCAACTGACCAGAAGGGGTAGTAAAACATTAAATGTGAAATATGATGAGCAGCAGTGTACTTACCTATATATGTATATTGAATAATTTCTTTACACTATCCTTTGAAATGTTGAATTCTGCAGCATGGTAAGTTTTTAGGATAAATGGGAGAGTAAGATGTTAGAAATTAGTTTGTTAATACCACCAATTCATAATGACAATTTTGTTTTCATATCAATATTTTCAACGTCTATTGTACTGGGCTTATAACTTATAAGATAGAGAAGTACAAGTAGTATGACTTTAATATCAACAATCTGATTTATTATAAGAAAAATTATCTACACGAAATGATACTACATCATGTCAATCACTTTTATCCGTGTGACTGTCCAATATATTTGTCAAACTTATTTATCATGAATGCTAGCTTTTTGCTGGAATAAGCAAGAAGTTAGATATAATACAATAAATCTTATGGATATCTCGACTTTGAGCCTCGACAAGAACATTGTTTAATTGTCATACAGTTCTGAAAGACTATTATTAGTTTGGTCTTCAGCACATTTACTTCATTGCTATTAATTAAAATCTAAATATTTTTGTTAACAAGTTACCGAACATGAAATCAGACAGATTAATTTTACTTTTTACAATCGGGGTTGGTATAGCATTAATTGATTTTAATCTCACAGAAGTAGAAGCGTCGCGAAGTTCGTTTGGAGAATCATGCAGTAGAACACAAAAATGTGACAGAAAAGCTTGGCTCAGCTGCTACGAAGGAAAATGCAACTCTTCCAAACCAGAAGAAATGCTGTACGATCAAGAAAAAGAAAAATGTGTCACAAAATCCGGGGAACGGTGTAAATACGGAGTTGAAGAAAGTGGAGAATCTTCTTTGGTGGAAATCACAGAATGCACTCTTCATGCGAATTGTGGGGCGGATGGAATTTGCAATTGTCATTCTGAATACCATGAGATTTTCAATGGCACGTGTGCACAATCAAAATCATTCGGGGAAAACTGTACAGACGAAGAAAAATGCTCAAAATTTGAACAATTGGACTGCGTTGAAGGAACTTGCCAATGTAAAGAACTGTGTACTCCCATGAAGAAACACAATGTGTAGGATTGTTGAATGAAGTCTGTGTGATAACTAAATGTGAGAAAAGCACTGAATGCAAAAATGGAAAATGTGTTTGCTACGAAGATCACTATGAAGATTCAGGAAGGTGTGTGTCCAGAAAAGGAGTTCTTGAAAATTGTATCAACGATTCAGAATGCATTCACAAAGGTTTGTTTGTACTGAAATGCCTCAATAACGTTTGTAACTGTGAAAATGGAACTGTACTTGCAAAGGTGCAAAAAACTAAATATTTTCCACTACACGATCGGATCTGGTACGGTGGAGACCGATACAGCACCCACTACAAGTTCGAAATGGATGGTCCATTCACTAATTTATGTGCTCCTTTAGTTGGAAGGAATTGTATGGATGGCTATTGCGCTCCAAATGCATATTGTTATGTACCTGCTGATAAACGATTAGATGATAAATTTTCATATGGTAACTGTGCATGTCTTGAAAGCTATATTGTCAATGACGATAAAACTAAATGCGGAAGACGCCATCAATATTCCTGCACAATAAATGAAGAATGCTTCAATGGTTATGTTTGTCATGATGGAAAGTGTCAGTGTGCTTCACCTTTTAGCCAAATGTCAATGGAAACTTATTGTGCCACAAAATATGGAGGGGAATGTTCAAACGAAGTCCCTTGCATCAAAAACGCCTTTTGCGAATTTCTTCCCGATAAGTGGTAATAAAGTTGGACATTGCAGATGTAGCGAGGGTTATGTAAGAAACAAAGAAGGTACTTGTGACATTGGATTCGGAAAAAATTGTTCCTACAGTAGAGACGACCTTCCTCACAATTGCGACAAAGCTGCCGGTTTGACATGCTTGAATGAGAAATGTTCCTGTCCGGATAAAATGTTTGTTTATTCTGACACTTTGAGGAAATGCTTGGGAAAAGTTGGAGCAGTGTGTGAGGAAAAGGAATCTTGTGTCGAAAATACCGTTTGTTATAGCGATCATCCCGATTTGCCTTCAATCTGTGCGTGTCAACCGGGGTTTAAGGAAACAATAAACCTTACCTGTGTTGAGTGATCCAGAAAAATAATAAAAATATATATAAACAGCATTTTGAATTTATACTAATAATCGACTTTGCTGTTTTGTCTGGTTAGAACGCAAATGCAGTAAATAATATGCATCTCAATTTCTGCACAACTTCTTTAATTTGTGTATCTTGTACTTGTACATGAAGTAGTTTCTTAAGTTTGTTCATCCGTATTTCAGCGTTAGCTTATATTTGTAAAACTTAAAGTATCCCCCATCCAAATATTTGCATGCACAAATTCACTTGTACTGACTAATTTTAGAAGTTATTAATGTCTGCATAATTTTGCAAGCTGAATTAAAAAATTGAAAGAAGAGTAGAAGTGAAAAGATTGAAACTTCGTTTTCAGTATGTTAATTATTTATCGAACATTGCATTTATTGTAATTCGCCATAACACACAAAAATAAAGATTATGTCCACATGTCTATTTTATATGGGCATTCTGGTTCGATGAAATTGATGAGTATTTCTTTAGCCTTTATCCAGGATAATTACTAAAAAAAGGATTAGCTATTCACTGGATGCTCCCATGTAGCAGAAAATTGTCTTTTTCATCAATTCGCAGGGTGCGCATAAGAATTCGGTTCGATTTATTATTTCGTTGAATATGCATGTGCAGATTGAAATTATCATATAATAAGCTTTGAACCATGGCATGGATAACCCAGCCCAAATGAGCTTTAATAACTGCGTAATGGTAATGTGGATAAAATGGATCATTAAATATTCTTATGATAATATATGAATTAAATAATCAATAATTTGTAAATGTAACTGACGTGTTAGATCCTTATTGAACTAATAAGTGCTGTGGCTACATAAAGGAGCAGGCAAGACGTTAACTGCGATATATTATAGCTAGATAGATGTAAATATAGATTTTTGCTCCAATTGGTCGGGCGATAAGGTCAGGGATGACATCATGGTTTCATCCCATCATGTTAAAGCTCAAGTCAAAGGGAAAAACTTATTCTTCTACCATTTTCTCTCATGCCTTTTACTTTGGGGTTAAATCGTCGATATTATCTTTATCGAACTGACACATGTATGACTTTTCACCGACTGCACAAGGCAAACGATACGACGTAGGGAATTTTGACCCTACTCAACCTTGTTGCTAACACCAAGCTTTAAGATATATCAAATTTTCAGGAAAATCCTCAGAAATTAATTTCACCATTATAGTCGACCCTGGTCCTTAATTGCCTCACATAGCTTAAGTTGACAACTACAAGTTTAAGAAGAAAAAGGTAAAAACATCTCTACATATTATCATTAATAATTTGGTTTAAGACAGAAATAGACACATCATGAAACATTATAACTTTGTATATTATCATGCATTTTGTCTACTGAACCGCTCATTAAATATTTGTCGGCTTTTCAAAGCAAATTATATACACAACCTTTCAACTCCACAATCTTGAAATGATTTTTCTATTTAACCAAAGCCGACAATCGCCTCATTTATCAGATTGAACATGTTTCTATCTCTTTTTTTTTATCCATAGCCAAATTAATTCGTGCATTTATCCGTCATCCTTCGTTCTATCAACATAGCTCTATTTGCCCAATTTGTTCAATTTTATAAAACCTTTGTATTTTATTTTAAAAACAATGAAATTAAGACAATTTCTTCTGCGTTTTAGACCTCACGAGGTCTTATGTACCCGATATGTCTGTCCGTCTGTCCGTCTGTCCGTCTGTCACCACGATAACTCGAGTAAAAATGAACTTAGGCGTATGAAACTTGGTACACATATAGAGAAGGGCAAAACTAAGGCTAAGTTCGTTGGTCAGAAAAATCGGTCCAATGGTTCCGAAGTTATCGGGCAAAAACTACC
>JABASD010006406.1:0-10282 GCA_019776165.1 Pogonognathellus flavescens | reverse complement strand
CAGTTTATATACTCCCAAAAGTACCGAATCGGGTTCTTTTAGTTTATTTACTCCAAAAAGTACCTCGTGAGGTCCCGTAGGACTGCTTGATGTTAGTTTTTATTAGTGCTTTAGAAATTAATTCCAAATTTTTATTTAGTACTTTAGAAATTAATTCCAATTTTTTATTTAGTACTTTAGAAATTAATTTGAACTTTTCTTGAATGCAATTCACTGAAAATTAATTTTTCCTGCATAGAGTTTATTGGAAATTAACTTTAATATTCATGTGCATGGAACTTATTGGATATAATGTAATTTTAATTTTATATGTGGATTTTATAAGTTAATTTCAATTTTCAGTTCAGTTTAATATTGTTAATTTATTGATTATTGAATTTAATTTAATTTTTAATTTTAAGTTTATGAATCTTCCCTCAGTTTACTCCAAATTCATCTGATCTTTCATCTTGCACTACTTGCACTATGCATGTAGTAGTTAAGTTTAAGTCTATGTTTATTCATAAAAGCTCACGTGTATATTCTTGAAATAATTTGTGTCTCTTTCGGAATAAAACCCATTATTGAATTGAATTGAATTGAATAATGTATTATTGAATATTTTATTGATTTTATTGAAAACTAATTTTTGTAAATTTTCCTGTATCATAATTTAATTAGTCGTTATAAATATTCTTCGTGCAATATTTTATTAGAAATTAATCGATTCATTGATTGATTTTTAAGTGTTATTTTATTGAAGTTTTTCGAAAAGAATTTGACTTTTAATTCTTTGATTGAACTTACTATCAATGGATGGATCAAGGAATCAATCAATAGATTCGTCGCAAGGACGTATCTTGCAATTTGTAGCGGGGGTGGGAGGCTCGGAGGACAAAAAATGGCAACATTTTGGGGCGAATTTTCGCCAAATGACCCGTGACCTCTTTTCCCCTGAATCTGGGGGAGCTCAAGCCCGGTAAGCCCATAGGTATATATTTACACCTTTTTGTCGTAGTGTGTAGAAATCGATTTTAATTCTCTACTTGTAAACTTGTAAAAGTGCATCTAGTATAGGAAATAGTTTTCATTTTTCCTTGGCAGAGAAGTTAATCACGAAAAAATTTATTGCTAAAATTTGTTATATTTTGTTTTCGTTTGTTTATTATTTATTATTTTTTAATGGTATTAATTGTTTCTTTCGTACAAGGTGTATCTAGGATTCACAAATGGGAGGAGTTTGGGGAGAGCTCAGAGTCAAAAATGAACAAATTTGTCGCAAATTCTCAAAAATAATCTTTTTTCCTGAATTTTGGAGAGGTGCCCATGCCCGGTGAGACTCCATACGTAGGTACGCCTTTGCTCTAGCGATTCTCATTCGAGTTTGTATTAACTTTTTCTCTGTGAATCTTACAGTAATTAATTATTTTAATTTTGCCTTGAAAAAGTGTTTCTCCAAAATCTCTATCTCTATGTTTGAAGCTAAAGATTGACTTTTAGTTTTTCAAAACAAGGTAAACTGTAAAAATTAATGTAAATTAGTAGAGTTGTTTAATTGGGCTTTCATTCTTAACTGATACCAAAGTAAATAAAAGCCTTAAATAACTTTGAACGAACCATTTTTTTCATAAAGGATAAATTTAATTCCGTTAGTATACAGATAGAGAAAAGAAAGTTAGTTTGTATTTGCATTAATGATCATTGATTGATCATTCCAGTTTCCAGTATCATCAGAATCATGCAACACCTGGAGGATGAGTAATGCTTGAATTGAATTGAGATCAATGAGATCGCAAAAGGCGATCATCGCATGAATGCATGATATTATGAACAAACTCAAATTAAATAAATGCAATATATATGTTTCGTGCAGAGAACGCTTCATGGAAATTTCCATATCAAAAAATTCTATCAGTCCATCGCGATCACTTTAAATAGTTCAGTTGAGAAAGATACACTGAGTTTAACTATTCCAAAATTATACTTGATTTTGCCATATAATGTACTTTTTCGGGAAAAAATGTCACATTTTACTTTGCACTTTATACTTTTTCATTATAATTTCAATTGTGCATGGACAAAAATCAAATTCCACCTCGAGAGTTGCTGCAATTGCATCTAGGCAATCTTCTAAAAGGAATATAACAGCTGGTGCTGTTACAGATGAAAATGTTTGCCGTCATTACCCCAGAAAACCATTCTACCAAATAGCGGATGGTGCCGTTTGTTGTAGAGGAAAACAGTTGCCTTATGTGACAATTACCCCTGAAGTCACCGAAGAGTGTGCAATTTCAACCACTACAGATGCAAAAGGCGTACTTAATTCTCAAGCCTTAGTACGTGTATATAAAACATACTCATAATTAGTAAAAAATTTCATTATTGTTAAGGGATCTCCCTTTCAGTGATATTACCAATTTCAACCACAAATCTGGGGAACTGATTTAATGAAGTTATAAAAATAGTAATACTCAAAATTTTATTGTTTTAGTGGTGTGCTTACTCTTGCAGTCTGAAGAAAATGGGTTTGGTAAATTACGAATTCAATTTTTAAAATTATTTATATACTAGTATTACCATTACCTAATGATGTGAATGTGATATGTCATCCTGGTTTAAGTTAAAAAAGAGAATTATTAATTCTTTATCTTTTTCGAAAGAAACATCTAATAAGATTGAATTAATTGTTCATTAGGTAGACAAAGATGATCAAGTAATTCCAGACAAATTTTTTGCTCATTTAGCCAGAGGTCTCTCGAATGAGACTCAAACGAGCTTAAAGGCCGTAATGGAACAATATCTAGACTGTTACAAACCGCTAAAGAATCCCAAATTCCCTTGCTATTCAGCATTGGGTTTCCACAAATGTTACAGGGATGCATTGCAATATGTTTGCTCAATTCAAATGCCTGCAAATAACGACTTTTCATCATTCAATAAAACTAAGGTATGTAGCTAATTCATTCACAACCGTATTGCAAGTAAAATTATAACAGATTTAGGTGGGTGGATATGTGAGACTGTTTTATACTTATAGATGTACTTTAACCTTCTTATGTAATGTTTTATACAAGATTGAATATCAAAACTTGACCCCAACGTGTCACTACCAAAATCGTCGCGTAATGCCTGGTTGCTGTCATGGAAAACCGTTACCTTGGACCATAACGGAGATTCTTGAAGCTCCAAGGAATGCAACCAAAAAGAATATTTGTATAGGCAATATGGGAACTCAGGTTACATTTAAAATTCACTGTATAGAATGTAGTCTTATTCACTGCATTATGAGTATGTGTAGTATACCCAAATGTATAAGTTCATAATGACAATAATGAGTAACATATATTAATAATTGGGAAAATTTGCAAACCCTGTTTAGTGTGACGCGACATGCTATCTGAATTCTATCGACGCGGTAAGATAATCTCACCTTTCTGCTACCTAATTAGTATATTATTATGTAGTGCTGCTTACAACGACAAATCCATTGAGAATCACAACCTATTTCTAAAACGAATTCTTTTTAAAATATATTTAAAGGTAAACGAGAGTCTGGAGTTAGATGTTGATGCATTTTCGAAAACATTTTTGCAATTTTTCCCAACGGTTCAACCATCTGGTTGGATGTATTTTTCTGGACCAGCATTCCTATTCTATGATGAGCTTATGGCTGAAATTGATGGATATGAAGGTTTGAACTTAAAACAATTGTGCAGATAAAATTGCATTTTCTTATGGCCATGAGTTTAATGTTCTTAAGTGACTATACAAATAAAGTTCGCCTAGGCCAGGTCACTTTAATATACGCGTGCATCAGCTTGCGTGGTTAACTATGGTTATTGATTCATCTCAGATGATGCGTTATTGTACACTGTGCATGCAAGCCATTAAACATGACACCTTGCATGTACTATTGAATTGAATGACAATGAGATGATGATTTGGCAATAATACAATTTGTATATTAAGCTTCGTGTGGTGCCTTTTAGGCAGAAAATTAATAAATGAAACATCGTAATTTAAGTATGGTCATTTCCTCCTCGAATGAGAATAACAATTAGTTTGTATTGAATGGATTTGCTCATGTCGGTAAATACAGAGCGATATAATGAATGAAATGGTGCTGTTTGATTTGACGCAGAATACGATTCAACCAGGAGAGTTTGCCTGTTCCACGACCAGGTCCTCGAATTGCATGCTAAAAAAGTTGAACAGGTGAATAGACAAAACTATATCTGTTTTTACGTTACAAACTAGTTCAATGGAATATTATGGCATTTAATTATTTACATATTTCTACTAAATCACTATTCGAATATTATATTTACGAATTATTTTGTGAACACAATACAATAGTACTGCAGTATGGGCCCAGAGGAAGTAGCGGAGTTAGTTAAGGTGAATGCAGCAGAGAATGCAAACAAAAGCAAATAAACTTTAGAACACCTACAGTCTACCACTTTGTTAAATGGATAAAATTTTCAGAATTTCTATTTATTATTACCACTATAAATAAATGTCCAATTCGTGATACAACTAATTAAATGCAACTAACTTCAACTCTCTTATATTGCAACGACTTTAACTATCATCGTCATATCATCATTCACTCTAACAGTTGGGTACACTAAGATTTTTTTATGCGCAGAAAATAATTTTAACTTCCATTTTATTGAATTCCATAACATGCATATTAAATAGTCTTGCTTGTTAAATTGGTTCTTACGGTACCTACTTATTCACAACCATTTACAAAAGGTTAGGTATAGATACATTAGGTATGTTATGGTATTAATGGTATACGTGTAAGGTATAAAAAAAGTCATAAAGCACCTGCTTACATACTTTGATTAGATGATCATATGATATGTATAATTTCCTGCTACATTTAACAATGTTATTTAATTAGCTTCGTAAAACCATTATAGTAGTTATAACGCATAACATACCTAACAGTTCTTGATGATGATTGGAAAACTCACACCTAATAAACAAAACCCAACACACGACTAGACGTCTCTCTCATAACATGCTCTATGGATTTTTGAGATTCATGTAAACTTTCCTTTCACCTTTGTATGTAACTGAAAGAAGCAGAGCAGAATCAAATGGATCATACCGATAACATAGTAATATACACAGATATCTGTGTGCATTACTTGACAAATATTTACATTTATCTTCATATACGACAGAAGAGTAATATAATTAAATTCTAGATCGATTCTAGAAAGAAATACCTTCCCACCCAAGAATACATTAATATTATTTTGCATAGCGATTTCCAGGCAATTCTCCAGCTGGTACAGTATTCACTTTCATACAAGACAAAAGTACCTTGGTTTCATGTGCTGTATAATACGTCTACAGGAACAATGGTGTATTTTGTAGTTCCAAGTGTAGTATATCTGAGAGTCTACGTCAGTCATGTGAAGGGGTAAAGAGTTTGAGCAGCAGATGTTGCGGTTATAAGAATATGCATAATATGGTAGAAGTATACATAAAAGTAAAACTTGTACATCATAGATGATAACGTATATGTATTTTTAGGTCTGACTGTCGCATGGCGGAGTAAAAGAAGTAGTAATGATTTATTTTCTATGTGTGTGCTGTGAAATGAGTGAGTGAACGAAAAGGCTCTTTCTGTTCTTCACTCTGCTAACATCAAATAAGTTTAATCAAGTTTACTTGCCTTGCCTGCGGAGAAAATTAGCCAATTAGCTGCTACCTTTTCGCCGTAAATTGTCAACAGCTGGTTGAACTATAAGAATTAGCTGCATATATGAGGTGATTGCCTCTTGTTGTGTAGTGTGTGCTGTTTAAATGTATATGGCTGGAAGGATGAAGCCATCTCTGCAGTTTTAATGATTTCCCTGACATTTGACTATCCTAGCTGGCAGACATGCCAAGTCAAGTCAAGAGTAGTAAGTAACTAGCAAGCTCAGGCATAGCTATAGACGAGCTCATGATTTCTGATCGATTTCTCCTCACTACTGCACTTGGAACTCTCTTTTCTGACTGCTCTCTGAGGCTTCTTCGTTTGTACACGTATAGAGCTAGGTAGTTTATAATAACATCATCTCTCTCCTATTATTATCATGATGGTTTGGTTGTTATGCTGCTTTCTCCTGTCCCGGCAAGCAAAAGAAGTCTAGATGAACATAGCTGGAGGTAACTATTTGTATTATTGTCTACACTTCTGCCTCTAATACTCCACATATAGACTCTAATGCTAAGTATTTACAATTCTTATGCTATATCTCTCTGTTTTCCTACTACAGCCTTGCTTGTGGGCAACTTAAACTCAACCAACAGTTTTCCCTTACCTACTACTACATGCATTCTACTAGTATTATTATTAGTGCAATAAAATGTATATACCGAGGCTACTTGCGTATCTGTATTATACAACCAACAAGCAAAGAAAATAGACAATGAGTACTAGGAACACCCCAAGTATTCATTTAGTGGCAGAGATATAGAAGAAATAATAGACTGAATCATGTGGTGAACTGATGTGTTCCAATGAAATCTTCTACTAAGTCGTACATAGCACCTTGAGGAATTGAATGAATAGGGAGAGCGAGAAAGAGAGTTTTGGGGACCTAAACCTTCTTAGACGAATCCAACTCCTCCGAACCAAACCACACAGCAATTTTTTGTTTTGTGTGTTTTTTGCCATATTGGGTAAGATAGTGTGTGGTAGTCCCATAAGTCTTTTTGTAGATTGCCTATACAGACTTATGAAGTAAATTGAAAAGATGCCAGAGTATACATAGATTGATGTATGTAGTTTTATATTTATAGACTGGAGAGCAGTTTATACTTGAGAACTTTCCACAGCATTCTAATCCTCAGCATTTCTCTTCCTCCATCCAGCTCCCTTACACTTTCACTCAGGCTTACGAAAGCGTAGCAACCTGCTGCTTTTCTTTCTCTGTCCCTTTTGCTTTCTCTTCTGCGGGGAGACATAGAAACGTCACAATAACATCACCAAACGATCTAGAAGTCTTTAGTGCGGGGAACACACTGCAAGAACCACTTCTGCTTTGGTGCACGATCAAAGTATTTATAGCTGCAATGATAATTCTGCTGGTGTGAGAAGAGAATGGAAAGTGGATTTTATAGTGCATCTTCAAGCCAGGTGAATGAGGTCGAAACATATTCTTTGGTCTAACTCCTGTGTGATGGCATTATGGCATCTGCTTCGGATTCAAACTTTGCAGTGATTTTGGGGAAACAGAAAGGCATTGATAATTCTTGGGAAAGGGACTTCAAAATTGATTCTGGTAAGAATTTTCATTTTTTCCTGCTGTTTTTAAATAAACTACTTTTCTTTTAATTGTTAATGTAAAACAATACAGTTTACTGAAAGATATTTATTGATTCAGTCTTATATGTAATTTATATTATAGTAGGTAATTAAGATTAATTTTATTACAGTATATAGTTAATACTTTTGAGTGTAATTGTATGTAAATATTCTAACTATATAAATTATATATCTACATTATGGGATTTCATATTAGGTGCACTTTTGCCAATTAATGTTTTGTGTTCCTGTCGATGTAGGAAAAGATCCGTCGGAAACAAAACTGAAGCTTTACGAAGACCAGCAAAAAGGAACGGGAAGTCTTTTATCGGATCTAACTATTTTTTGCGAGGGAGGATTCGTCTTAGCCCACAAGATAGTTCTTTGTCCTGCTTCAAAGTTTATTAACGATGCTATTATTAACCAAGTTAGTTTAAGCTTCAATACTACAGAGATGTCTATAGCCCTCCTCAAATATTTGATACATGTGTGATTTCACTTACTTTCCAACGTAGGCTTTCTTCCGGAGAAAGCACTGAGGCTCCATTCATGTGTCTAAATTAGATCTGGTCGTAGAACAATGGCTGCAGGGTTACTTTGAAGGAGCGATCGATAAATTACTCTTTTGAAGTAAACAGGAAGAAGATACTTTTATTTCCGAATGTTCTTGCTAAAGTACCTATACGCAATTATTTAATAAGCCTTGGGCTATTCAATTGAGCATTTATTTAATTAATCTTAAATGAGAATATGTGCCTGTCGAATACTTAAGAAAGTGAAAGCACAAATGTAATAATTATTCAATTGTGTATGCGTATGGAATATGTGTATGGAAATCGGACCTAACTTAAAGCTGGTTTAATATATTGTTGAATTTCACAGGACCCTTTGTGCAGAACGGCTTCGGTTGATATGCTTCAGTATAATGTTCACAGCGTCATCCCGGTTATTAACTTCATTTACACGGGGAAAATGATATTCAAATCGTCAGAATATGAGGTTGTGCAAATGGTGGTGAAGAAAATGGAGCTGGATTCGGGAGATATTCAATTTTCTCGGGCAGTTAGGGCCAATACGGATGATAGACAATTACTACAGAAAATTAGTTTCGTTCCGCTTATGGAATACGAAGGCATCCCTACATCTAATTCAAAACCTGTACGCTTCGCTACAGTTTTCCCCCCATAATCATCTCAATTTCTGCTATGGTTCATATTATGCTATTAATTTTATAATAGCAAGAAGGAATGCACACCGGAAACGGTCTCTGCCTAATACATGTCTACACAAAGTGTAGTTTTGACCAAATTTGTGATGGCTATTGGAATAAAATCATATTGTTGCTTACACAAATAATCAAACTGTCGGTGCTGATAAACTTTTTACTAATTGTTTCATTCTTATAAAACCTTGTTTTCACATGAGCTGTTGAAGATTGCCTTATATAAGCAGAATTTGTACAAGTGTTTAATATGCTTATGATGTACCTTATACCATGCATACACCGTGACAAAAACTTTTATGTCTACACGTATTACATGTATGAGTTAATTTACTTCACAGTACAAAGCGATTGAAGCGCAGCTTTGACCGTGAATAATCTAGCTGAAGCCTAGTCATCCAATATTATATTTAATTATGGATAAATTCAATAAAACTACAACACATGACTTAGTAATTCATATGAATTGGACGAAAGATCAAATACATTACTACCACAAACTAGTGTAAAAAGGATTCCCCGAACTCTCACCAAGAAAGATATCCATCAATCGTAAATCTTTTAACTTTCATTATATGCATATTAATTTTTTTACAGGGTTGGATGGAGCTAATCAACATAATTATTGTCCAGTTGGAATTGGAAACAACTTTGACATATTATGTATACGATTTGGTTTTTTCACTCATTGCACTCTGGTATATTGTTAAGCAGGCCATTCACCTGTAATCTAAAAATAGTTTTATTTTTCACGTACCTAAACTAAATTATAGTTTTCTTTGTAGTACCTATATTATAAGGCCAAATGTACCTATATACAATCAGGCTTAATCATCTTGTCAGGCTATATAATCATTTTGTCAGGTTACTACTCAGGCTTAATTAAATTCAAGACATCCATAAAGATATAACTGTGATAGAGTACTCAAATGAAGACGAAAAATTAGATTTCTATAATAAATCAGATAACAATGCCCATTTTAATTTGAAATATTACTAAAACTGTGTGACCCTCACCAGAAAATAAACGACAAGCCCTATAATTGTCTATTGTCAATCCATGATTTTACTGTATTTTTGAAAAGTTGTGGAATAGGTCAAGCGAAAGTAGGCCTTAATCGCGTTGCTTAACACAGCTTTTAGAAAACCTACAGACTCACCTATTTTAGTCTAAAATAAGAAGAGATTATTTGTTTGGTAGTGTGTATGTTTAGTTTTACAAGGTAATGTATCTTAGCTATTATCGACCAATCAACTTTACGCTTTATGTATCCAATCAAATCGTTCCTTATTTTTAACCAATTAGAAGTAAGCATCCGAGTTACTCTTCCCTGAAAACCTACCTCTATATAAAGGCGAGTAGCTTGGTTTATTGTTGTTGTTGTTCCTGACGTTTCATAGTGTAAGGTTGTGTCTGTCTCGCTCCATCTGAGTGAATTCTTATTTCTGATTTGTGTGTTTGTTAGAATTAAATTAATCTCTAGAAATATTACATTTCTCGTTTAATTCTCAACACATTTATTTGTCACAGTACACTTCACTTAATTCACACAAATTAACTCAGTAAAGCCGCATTCAACAAATACATTAGTTTTGGTAAATTCTAAAACCAAATCTAAATCTAATTCACCACACGGCTGATTAGACACTCAATCACAATTGCCTAAATTATAACAGTTCAGCATACACTCATTTAGTCTTGGCGAAATTCCAAAACCAATTCTAATTCCAATTTATCTTCTGGCTGGCTAGTTTAGTGCTCATCAATT
>JABASD010006405.1:0-10287 GCA_019776165.1 Pogonognathellus flavescens | reverse complement strand
TCAACAAAAATTCATTGAAAAGTGCAAAAATTGCCAACTCTGGTTAGAGTGCACGAAGTTTCATATGGCAGGTAATAAAAATTTATTATGGTGGTGTTCTCGTTTATTTGATATTTATCTAATCGATTCTTTTGGTTCTTATAGTTAGTCTACCCAAGAGTAAAACATAGAATACAATACATTGGATTGAATATCACATTCAATGATGTTAGGATTCGTTATTTTTTTATTATACTTTTCAGAGAAGAAAGAGTTGGAAGAAGCAAAGGAGCCAAAGTGCCCTACACCGAAGCCTTGATTTGCATAATCAATCGGTCAATAAAAATAACAAATGTTGTGCCGTGACTGAAGTGAAATATGCTGAAACAATTATGAATAACTCAATTATACATTTTTGAGTATCCTAATTTTATGTGTACATACCAATTAATAATTTCTAACAATTAACACTTAAGGAATGGCACAACAAAAACAAAGAATAACAAAAAAAACATAATTTATCCCTTAATTCAAAAATAAATACTACGTTTTTCATGCATGACTGTCTATGATATAAAATATTTCATATCGCTAATGAAAAAATCTTACAATATGTTCTTGTATTTGAATATTCGCCCACGCTAGCACACTATGGTATAATATGTCGTAAGCTGTAGGCAAGGAGAAACGTTGGGCAATGGATCACCATTGCCCGAGCAGCCAGATATGGTTTCTGGTTTAGAATTTCGTTTAAGCCCAAAAATTGTACCTTAAACATACACCGCTAAAAAAATTCCAGACATACGTAAACCTTTCTACAAACTTAGCCATTCATTACGCTTGGGTGCGGATGAAGACATAATGAAATGAAGGTTCGATCCAGTTTTAACCTGGACAACCATTAACTTTTTCTTATTATTGGGCAGTTTTCCCACAAATGTTAGGTTCGTTAAATTATTAAGTAATGGTGTTACTTTATGAAAAGCAATGCGTGTCTGTCCGTCTCTCTTTTCGCAGGATAACTCAAGAACGATTTGTGATAAAACCTTCAAAATTGGTACACCAGTTCTAGTGGTCCATTGGAAGGCTAAGTTTGCAGGTGGGATCAATCGGCCATCTCAACCTTGTTACGTAAATAAATGATCATCTGTTGCTTTATAAATGTAGTGAGCAGAGCACACCTGTTAAATTATTTTCTACTACATTGTAGCACGAAAATATAGCTATTCATATTTCTGAAGAGTATTTGCACTTTTATTAAAGCAGTTCTTATGAAATCCTTTCAAGCAAATAAAGTTCAAGTGCATCAGATAATCATACTGTAATCCCACGTTACTCACGATATTTTCACACAGTGAACTATAATTAAATCCCAGTTGCATATTTGAATTGTTGCTTTTGGTTAGCTAATATATCAAGCCCTCAGATTAAAATGTTTGTGTAACAAAGAAACTTGTGCAAGTACATGTTCAATGAGTATGGTAATTTAGCAAAAAAATAACTGACATTGCTAAATGTAGGTAGCTAACGGTCTTTCATTTAGATAATTCTGAATCATGATTTGGTATAACTAAGACTATTATTATTTCAATCAATTTTAATTGAATTTACGATAAATAAATTGTGGAATCTGTTTTCGATGTTGTGTATATTTTGGCAGTAGCTTGAGATGAAACACAATACTTATTTACTACTTTTGTCAGTGAGAAAAATAAAGGCTAGATTTTCCCTTATTACATGGTATTTTTTCCCCCAGAAGCTACTAAACTATGCACATTTGCGAACTAAGGGAAAACTACCCTTTTTCAAAATGCAAAAAAAGTTCGACAGTGCCTGGATTTGAACCAAAGCTCCACAAGTAGGATTGCTTCTATAAAGCTGCCACCTTTAGCCACTTGACCATCTTCCACGTTCAATGAGTGGTGGGAGTACTAACTCACCTTATACCTCAACTCCGCCACCCAAGCGGAAAAGAAATTTTCCATTTCTTTTGGGGAAATTTAAAGAATGATTTCCTAGGCCTCCTACTATTTCCATTTGTTTAGGGAAAAATTAAGTATTTTCCCTGGATAAAGGGAATTTACAACGAAGTAAGGAAATTCATGATTTGCATTTGTCAAAATGGAAGTTTTACTTTAAAAATGGCAAAATAATTTTCCGTTTTCCACCGAATAATGGAAATTACCTTTCCCCTTTGTGGATTTTCTGGGTTTATATCAGTCAACCGATTCATGCAACTGCTTATCTGTGCTTAAAATATTTTGACACAGATTAGATATTGTACAATTGTACAATACAACGTAACTTTTACTTCTTTGCCATCGATCGATAGGGAAAACCCAGAACACATTTATTGTGTATACAAGTCTGGATTAAGGCAAACCTTGAGATAATAGATAATTACTAATGTTCACGAACTTTTGAAGCTAAATAAAAGTAAAAGAGTTTAAAATGAGAAATTTACTGTACAATTCGAATGGCTTTAATAACTGTAGTACTTCTTGATATCCTTAAGGGAGTATTAGGTTTTTACAGAAAGTATCGAACTATTATCATTTTAAACAGTTTTGACGTTTTGACCATATTTGCTTTAGTTTTGATGAAATTCACTTTTGATTGGAGTGAAAAATATCGTCGTCACGTTAGTATACTACTGAAAAATCATGGTAAGACCCAACGCATTATGGCAAAAACCATGCAATGACGAAAATATCCAAAATATGACGAAAGGGAGGTCCAAATCGGGGGGCATTCTCACAACCATTTGAATCAAAACGTTTTCCCGTTTTAACGGGGTTATACTATTTACTATATGCTTCTTTCTATAACGAAATTATCCATCCCTACCACATAATGTATTTCATGTTGCCAAAATAGTGTAGTGATCGTGCATTAATAATTCAGATGGAAGTAAATTCCCAATATATTCGTTTTGCAGTGACGTGTACATTTCCATGTACATATTATATGAGCTGAATAAGGGAGTTGGATATAGAGGAAATAACAAGACAACATTGTTTAATTATTTAATTCGGTCGCAATTGTACTTTGTGCATTAAACAAAAACTTGCTTTCGTCTTACACGAAGCAAAAATATTATTACTGATCCAAAAATAAGGAACAAACTGAAGCATATTAAAATCCATGTTGTAGCCTCAATGATCTTCAACGGGGTAGTTACCCTGCTTTTTATTTCAGCAGCCTTGTCTTCATTCATGTTGTAGCTCTATGAAAAAATTCAAAAGATATTCGTATAAATTTCTTAAGCATTACTTTTTTGCTTTAATCTTAATGTTACACAAATTTAAATTACCTCTTCAGCCCAAATCAAGGGAAAAACCATGGTTTGAATTTTCTTAAACTTCTCTATATTGGGCAAGTTTTTAACTATTGCATTTATCTGAACTCTCTGTGTAATCTGCAACGGAGTTCCGGTATTCTATTTCCATGTTCAGCAAAATGATATGGAAGTAAATAAAATAAAATAAATAAAAAATACGCTGAACGAAAATATTATGCAATTGTCATTGTTAAATGGTTTTGTGAATTTTAAATTACAGGCTCAAGAGTGAAGTGATTTCCATGTAGGTGACTGTCAGGACGTAAACCAAACTTTTGGGAGTAGGAAGGGTGTCCGCCGTAAAAGTGTGGATTAGAAATAGCAATCGGAGCATCTGAATTTCAAATTAAACTCTTTTTAGGGCACTGTTGTCATGGGTGATCCATAATCAAACTTCAGTTGCAATGTTTAATGTGGAATAAAATGTTTGAAAAAAAGTGGCAGAAGACAAAATAGTGAAACTAACGACAGATAGCGCAAATAAATAAATAAATATTTGTGACAACACTGAATTATTGTGCTATAAAAGTGGGAATATATAGAAGCTTTACGTACAGCTCTAAACTTTTAAGGTAACAATGATATTCATACACCGTATTTCCCGATGCTTTAAAAGAACTGGGCTTTCAATGAATATGGAGGCTAGGAAGGATTTTTTTATTTGTAACCGGGGTCCCGATTATAATTGTGGTATTAATGACAAATGTGGTAGAAGTAAATAATTATATGCTAAATAATACTTTTCAGCGATGAATGGATTAATAAATCGTTATTGTTAAGTGAAATTAAAATATATAACTGCGCTATGTCGAGGAAACGTTGACGCAGAACTGTGGTATTGTCTTCAGTACCACGGTTCTACGTCAAATTTTACTGGGCAAACTGGAATGGAATATCAGCAGGGTTTGTTTGTTGAAAATTGCTAGAACCGAGACCCCATACAGAAAATACGGCAATCGCTTACAGTGTGAAAAAATATTTTTTGTTTCTGTTATGAAAAGTGTCACTGTACTGCCAGGTTTATAAATACTAACGTAAGCAAAAAAGAACTTGAATTGGGTTTGGAATTTTGGTTTTTCACCTTTTTGGCAGGAACTGATTGAGTAGACTCCAGGCAAGAAGCATTTATCGAAATCCTTTTCTAAACAAAAGCAGCGATAGTCAGCATTTTCTGTTGTATACTTATTCATAATATCTGCTGTAAAACGATATCCATGAATCCCCATGATTTCCTCTTCGTCATCATATAAGAACAAAACCGAACGGCAAAAGGCGTAAGGAAACAAAAACAGATTTTTCTCTTTAGAAATGAACGGCGGGAATACAGTGCCATCTGTTCCAGTTATCATGTTACAATAAGCTCCATTCCAAAAATCCAGTTCGGGTTTTCCCTTCCAAGAAATCGTTTCTCCAACTCGATGCACATCTTTTTTGCCAGAGTAAATTTCAATTTCGCCGCTGTCTGTGGCATTTGACTGTATCGTATTATTTTATTATAATAACAACTGTTTTAATTTAAGAAATTTAATGCAATTGGTATAAAAAAAGTTGCTGCTGTTTTCTAAATCGAGAAATCGACAAGTTTAATGGTTGTATTTTAAATAATAAAGAAACGTAATGGACACATTAATGCATTAATGGATAATGAGATCAGAAAAAGTATTTTGAGTAACGTTTCCCATATTTGTTTGGTAATAATTCAAAAATTAATCTTTTCAGCAACATAAATATAGCTTTTCGTACACACAGCAAATATAAAGAGTCGGGGCTGTGATTTATTCTATTTAATTTGAAACATTGCCAATCTAATGGGTTTTTGGCCTATTAAACTATTTTTCGTTAAAATACTTGAATTTAAATCAATTGAAAAACTTACATCTCGTAGTACTCCAAATGTGCTATTCATAGTGTACGTCTGACGAGTAAGAATTTCCATTTCATACACAAGTCTTTCATATCTCCCTTTAAAAATAAATTCTTGGACAGTTCGACGAACAAATACTTCACTCTTGAATTTGGCCACATACGATTCGGCCAAGAATCTTAGGTAAAACGGAAGAGTGTAAAGTTGCTGAGCCACGCCCTTTTTTATAATATAATCAATAATCAATATTACAACTATACAGCAAGCGTATAATTATTTATTTCAAATCTTTTTTAGTTGTAATGAGATAATTATTTTTATTGTATAACATAATTACGTACCAGAAATGGAATGTTGAGGACAATGATTTCGTCTTCTTCCGTTCCGTTTGATAGTTGCGGCATAAATTGATAAATAAAAATGTCTTTATAAATGACAGTGTCATTCTCGGTGCTCTCTTTTATTATGGTCCTTGTCCCAGTTTTACTGTAACGATAATTAAATGCATACTTTACCATCATATTTTAACCTCAATTATTATGATATTGTCGCAAAAATGTAACAACTTTAATTCACATGAGAAATGTTATCTGAATTGAATTACCTGTAAATATAGGGTCCAATTTCCTCAACGATTGGTTCGCCTCCGGATTTAATTTCTTCGGGGTTTGTCACATTAAAGATGTAAACTGTAAACTTATATGGCAGCCCGTCTTTCCACTGTTCCCAAAGTCTTGTTCCATTTTCCAAAACACTTTCCTGACGCCATTCAATTAATAATTTATATGTGTGATATATTTTATGTTCCTCGTTAAAAATAATATTGGAGAAGTGAAAAGCACTTGCAAGAAATTATTTATAAGAAATACAGGATTTTAGATTACATCATTTTAAAATTGTATGTTAACCAAATCCAGGAGCAAAATATGAGAATTTCAGAGTTGCATATTATGATTATTTGAAAATTCGGCAGAAATTATTTACAAATTCAATCTTGAATCAACTACGACTACGAATTAGTTCATAATGTTGGTATAATAATTATCCACCTACCCCTTCAATTTGGTTTTTGATTACAAATGGAAGAAGGATCCATCCAGTTATCAAAACGACAACTAGCAGAGCACATCCAGACAAAAAAAGAATTCCTGGCAGTTTATGTTGCATTTTGTTCTAATTAACTTTTCGATAATTATGTTTTGTAAAAAGGACAGATTGTGATTTTTGAAAAATAGTGTTAAAATCTGGAATAATATTGTAATTTCAAATTAAAAAGTAGAATCTCCTACGTCGCATTTCGCGTTTAAATTGACTGTTCGCTGTAATAACCAAAAGTTGATTTTTAAATATTGCTAATCCAAAAACAAATATCGACTGAGGCAAGTTTCAAGTATTTTTTGAGACATGTGTACAAGAGATCGACAAATTTATGAAAGGTACCATATTATGTAAGGTAAACAGGCTTTAAGACTATTATGTGCATTACACCGTTCAGTTACAATGGTTAAACTGAAATGCAGTGAAAGGGGATAGTTGAAATAAGAAGTGACGACTGAATGAATGAAAACTGCAGACGCCTTGCATTTTTTCCATTCTGAAAATAAATTAATTGCCACGTGTTTCTAACAAGATATAATTAATATAATGCAACAATAATTTTTTTCTATTTTCTGTAACTGACAAAGTACAACAATATTATAATGCCTTCGCTAGTGTTCAAACTTATAATTCAACCCATATAAATACGATGAAATGTTTACCCTTGTAATAAACAAAATTAATCCAAGGGCGTAACTAGAAATGTATAATTGGGGGAGGCTCGGCTCTTCTGGGGCTCAGAGGAAGGAATTTTGCCAAATAAAACCTTTGTGTGGAATCTGAAGGGGGGGGGCTTAAACTTAAGCCCGGTGCGCGGTGAGCCCATGTGGATACGCCCTTGTAGTAATCTCTCGGGATAAATATTTTGATCTCACACACATTAAAATAAGACAGAAGATATGCGTGGGATTTCCAGCATTCTATATATTTATTATTCAAGTTTTCTGTGCAAATACAACAAGTTTTGAAAACAACTGTAGCTTTTATCGTTCACGCGGAAATGATAGATACTTGGTTTCATTCACGATTTTTCCTGAAAGGAGTATTAAAATTGATAGAAAATGAAAGCAAGATATTACATAAGCTAGGAATTTGTGACGTCACAGGTCCTTATTATTTCCGCTTGAACAGTAGCACTGTATGGATATAGATTTGAGCGTCAATTAGCCGGTAATTAACGCCAAACATTGTATAATTTGCAATGCAAAATCGGCACTTGTGAAGATAAACATTCAAATACGTATTTCCAACAAAGAAGAAGTTATCTTTGTGTGAAATCAGTTAATTTTTTTGTTCTTCATGATAAGGTGTTCTTGTGCTGTTAAAAAATTAATAACATGTTTCAAAATCAGATTAAAGCTTTGCAGCATTCGACATAGTTTGCTTGTTCCCTTCTATGGAAGAGCGTCAAAATCTTTTGCAACCATCTATCTAGGTATCCACTTCAATTTCTTTTTAAACTTATAATGATTGAGGTCACAAAGTAAATTACAAGTTAGTCAGTTAGAATCAGGAAACCAAAAACCCGTGTTTTTATACAAAAAACCATAATCAAGTGGGCTTTGGGTTGTTGTATTTTTGGAGTTTTTGATTTTTCATTCATGGTATTTTTCAGGAAATTCAAACTAACGCAAGATTTTACCAACAAAATTAGCTGTGCGACGACTCTACCCAAATCTGAAAAAGACCCAGCAGCCGAAACCCAAAATGAGGGAGAAATATTACCTGAACAATGCACAGTAGATACTGAAAGTCAGGTAACAAAGCCACGTATAACAAAATCACGGCCGCTGCACTTTGGAAAGTTGATGTTTGAGAAGAAAATCACAAAATATAGGGCGGTTATGTTCTGGTGACTTTTGAACTGTGTCTAATTGCAGGCAAATAGACTTAGTAAGTTTGAAAAACAAGACTGGATGATAGCAGTTAAGTTAGTGGTACGTCAGAAGTAGCAATACAAATATTAATATTCCAATAAAATATTATGAATAAATGTTCTTAAGTAAAAATTATATTTGCATCCAAGTGAAATTTGCATTTGTTTCATGAACAAATTGAACATTTCCATGTAAATATTCAATGGAATACAATACTGCTACACTAATTAATGCTTCTTTGAATACTAAATGTGTTCATTAACACAATGTTTTTCATGTTTCCAAATATAATACATAGAATGCAATGTTTCTGTATAGATACTTTGATACTTACTAAGACAATAAATTTACTATTCAATAATTTATTCATTTCTTATTACAAATGTGTCCATCATCCATTTATTCTATGTACAGTGAGACAGAGGTCGTATAATTACAGAAAAATAAAAATGGTAAGATTACTGACGTATTTATTAACTTGGTTCCCACTTGTATCTTGCATCAAACAAAAACTTGTTTTCTTCTTGCACGAAGTAAATAAACTATTGCAGATCCAAGAATGAGCAAGAGGCTGCAGCAGATCAACTTCCATTTTGCAACCTCTATGATCTTCAAAGGAGTAGTTATATTTCTTTTTATTTCAGCAGCCTTTTCCTCATCCAAGTGGTAGGTCTATAAATAATTTTAAATACATTTGCATTTTACTTTAGAACTATTTTTTGCTCTCCTTGTTTCAATTTCAAATATTGCACAATTACTTACCTCATCAACCCAAACAAGGGGAAATACCATAGTTTGAATTTTCTTAAACTTCTCTATGCTGGGCAGCCTTTTAACTGCGACATTTACTTGAACTCTCTTAGCAAGTTGCAATGGAGTTCCGCTATTCTATTTTCATGTTTCAACAAAAAACAAAAACGACAATTAGCAATTCGTGAAAATTCTGAATAAAACTATTATTATGGAATTACGTATTATATTTGGCGAAATTTAACTTACAGGCTCAATAGTGAAGTAACTGGTATGTAGGTTACCGTCAGGACGTAAACCAAATTTCTCCGAGTAACTAGGGTCTCCATCACAAAAGTGTGGGGCAGACAATGCAATCGGCGCTTCTAAATTTCAAAATTAATTCTGTTTAGAGCATTAACAATGAGGACTCAAATTTAAAATTCAGCTGCAGCATTTGAAGTGGAATAAAATATTTTAGTATATCAAAATTAACATTAGAAGAATCTATATACAAATATATAGTATAATTAATATACATATTTAAATACAAATATTTTTCATTACTTTCTACTAATGTTATTTTTACTAATTTACTGTATTTACAAATAAATGCATTAAAAGTGACAATAGATATTATTACAGTAAAGCTTGACATAGAAACACACAATACTGCACTGCAATTATCGGATGTTTGCGTATTGCGGGAAAAAAATTGACTAAAAATTGACTTGTAAAAAATTGATTGTGTTGTATTAAATGAATGAAATTCTAAATCTGTCAGTGTACCTATATCATGTTAAATTAGAAATCCGTTAAGGTTGCGAATAATATAATCGAGGCAAAGAAAAACATCTGAAACTTTTACTGTGTACCTTTACGGCAAGTGCTGACTGAGTAGACTCCAGACAAGAAGCAATTATCAATATCCGTTTCTGTACAAAAACAACGATTGTCCGGATTTATTTTCACACTTTCCTGAGTAGCTTTTTCTGTTCTAAAGCGATATCCATGAATCCCCATGATTTCCACTTCTTCGTCATATTTGAGTATAACCGAACGACAAACGTCTTTATCAAAGAAATACAAATGTTGATCTTTAGAAATGAAAGGCGGGAATACAGAGGCATCTGTGCCATTCAACATGTTGCACAAAGGTCCACTCCAAAAATCCATTTCGCCTTTTCCTTTCCACGAAATTGTCTCTCCAACTCGAGAAGGGTCCTTTTTCCCAGAATATATTTCTATGTCTCCATTGTCTGTGCCATTTACCTACATCCCAAGTAAACAGTATCAAAACGTAGAGTTCATTATGTGTAAAGGACTTACAAATCGAAAACAAAAGATATTCAAACGAACGTAATCTCAAAAATACATGTGTTTATGTTGATAGTGATTCA
>JABASD010006404.1:0-10287 GCA_019776165.1 Pogonognathellus flavescens | reverse complement strand
TTGAGTATTTTGAGCCGAAAAATCTTAAAAGTATTTTGAGTATTTTGTATTTTGGGATTCGAAAGTATTTTGTAGTTTGTATTTTGTATTTTGAGCACAAGTATTTGGCCCAGCTCTGCTAATATGCCTATACAGATAGTACTAATATGTAATATGCACAGAAAATTCACACAGGCCAGTGCTAAACGAATGAAGTTGTAGCTCGGAATGTGTACTCTTTTACAAAACGTAATCTGTTCCTGAGTGGGCATAAAATACATGAAATCTCTATTGCGTGCATGAATTGCATTTGCTTTGTATTCCTATATGTACCATTCCATTACAGCCTTTGCAGCATTTATTACTACATCCAGCATCGGCAGCAGCTTTATAATATTTCTGCTTCATGAGAGAGCATAAGAAAACAGATGGATTTGATTTAATGAAACGAGCAGGAAAATCTAATAATTTTGTATCTGGTAAAATATATTATAGATAGCTATGTGTTATATACAGGTACATAAGCAAAGCACCATGCACTTACAATTACCTAACTTTTATGTACATTGAATGAATTCTGTGAATGTTCGTATTTACTTGTTTGTCTGGTCTACTAATGGTTTTGATCTGCAGAGACGGGTTTACGATTTTTTACGTATTTAACCTTAACCATTCGTCGTGTTCGTATATAACATACGTAGAAATACTTTTTACACTCTACACAGCATAATAATAATATCTGCAATATACATGTATTTACGTAATAGGCTGATGAAGGCATAAATTATAACAAAAAACTAAAAAAAGCCTTTAAATATTTATAAACTACTGAGTAAAGTGTCAATCATGTTTCTTGCTGCGTGTACCGACTTGACCAATATCCTTTTATACAGATATCTCAACCTTAGCTTTCTGAGATAGTTACCTTGAGCCTTGAACACAACTTTTTCGCTTCGCAAACAATAAAGTTATGTATATCTATTTAGCTTTTACGTTCATGCATTTAATATACTTAAGGCTGTCGACCAGCCTTAAAAACAACTACTGTATAATCTACTGGAGCTTACTTATAAATATGCATTTAGTGACACAGCTAACGAGTTACGATTATGAATCATGAATAGTGCGGTACAATGGAATGGAGATAAGACTGAGGATGATGTACAAAGTACGACTCCTTGACTTTGGACGTGTCTTTTTATTTTCTTATGGTTTGTTTGTGTGAAAATGTGAGACTGGGTACACTTACCACAAAATACGTAAGTATATTATGTGAATGTAAATTGGTTGAAGAAGTATAAAGTGAAAAATCCATACCTGATTACTATGCCACGCTGTCGTACGCGAATACCCAGTCAGCAAAAAGGGAGAATGAATACCCGGTTTGCCCCTTGGACGGCCGAAGGCAGTCCATAGGGACAAACCGGGTATTCTTGGGTAAAAAACCCTCTTAAAAGCCCCTTTTCTGCCCTTTTCGCCCAATACCCGGTTTGCTTTTGCCCCGCTATACTGGGTTGGAAAAATTGGGGTAATCAGGTATGGAAAAATCTAAATACTCCTTGTAGTAGCTCCTTCTTATGAAAGTACTTCTGCACTTGTTCGATTACTCGGCTCTTAATCAAGTCAAAAGTAACACGATACTATTTTCAACGTAAGCATGAATAGGCACTTTATAGTAATTTGATTATGATGCATCATGTCACCCAGTCACCCGATTTTATTAATGACAGCAGTCGACAGCTTTTACAGACTAACAGCTCAATTCAATGAGATTTAAAAAACAAACATACTATTGAGATGTTCAGAATCCGAGTGAGTATAATATAGCAAGTACCTCACTTGCTTGTAAAGCATAATTAGTTAGAAAAATACAAGCTAAGAAATTTAATCTTGCTTTTCAAACCCACATGCAAGACTTGCTTAAATATTAGAAACTACTTGGGCGAGAGGAAATGCAAATAGTATAATTGTTAAATCGCTGTCTGCATCCAGACAGGATTTTGATTTAGTACATCCTTTGGAATTTCGCATTCTCAGCAATTTGACATTAAGTTTGATGGAATGGGTGAGTGAAATGACTTACATTTCAAATGTGAGACACGTTTTATGTAATGACGCGTGGTGATTTTTTACACACAGCGGATTTTAATGTTCATAATTGTTATCTCCGTTCTTTACATCACATGCTATTATGTATAGAAACATAAGTAGATAGGTAAGTAATAAAGTTTCTCTCTTTCCTGTGCACTTTTCTTACTAGTTAACAGAGAATTACAAGTAGCTAATAACAGCTTTAACAGCTATCGCCTTGAGGTATGTATTTTACATTTTTTTATAGTTTTCAGCAGCGATATGATAATGATGGGTTCTTTTCATTTGTTGATGTGATATTTTCTGATGGACCCAATTTCTTTCATGGCATATATTCCAGTCTCCTCCAGTTACATTATCTTACATTGTGCCTCACGTAACGTACAATATACTTTATCGATAGAATACTCATAAGGTTGCAAGTATTATTAATAGTTATACCATACCTAGTCTTTAGACACAATGGTAGTTTTTACTTATTTCATAATACATTTAAAACATTTAGCAGAATCCCTGCACTTATAATGTTGTACAAATACTACAGCTAATCGACGAGCTAACAGTTCACAGATTATAATCTAGCTAACCGCTTCACGTGTGTAGGAAAGATGAAGACATTAAAAATGATGTAAGCAAGCAGACAGACTTGAGACGAATGTAGCGTACTTTGCGTACAGTCATTAATTTCTTCTAGTGATTCAAGTCCGTAGTCCAAATAATAATGGGACTGTTATTACTTCTGGATTTAAACAATGGCAAGGGATTACTTCGGCTCACAACTTACACACTTGATTAGGCATCACACATGCATATTGTAGTAAAATGTACACAGAGCCAGAGCATGCATAACTGATTATTGTGATTATAGTTTAGTATTAACTTCAATTTCGATGCGAAGTCTACACTACACGATTAAATACTTTCTACACTATTTTTTTGCTGGCCATACCATTCATTGAATACCAAGATTAAAGTTCAAAGTTTTCTTTATCGTGCATAACATTATATTATAACTTTGTTGTGACAACTCTATGTAGGTTTTGTTGATGTGTCATTGGCGGCAGACAGAGATGATGCCGTCAGTGTGGCTGTTGGACTTAATGTCAAGCCAAAATCCATGCCGATAGTTATGTTCCCAATTGGGGATTCTGTTCCATCTTTAGCTCTTAGAGCGATATCGCGCACAATTTCTTGGAAAGTGTCATCGGCTTGATTATTTTCTCCCATTTCTTCATCCATTTGTGCCAGACGAAGTAGGGTAACCATATCAGCATGTTCAGACGCCATGGCCACGTCTAAAGGAGATTTTCCGTCAACATCTGCTAAGTGGTAATCTGCTCTGTTCCTGAGTAGAAGACAAACTTGGCCTGTGTGACCTTTCTGTGTCGCTAACCACAAAGGAGTACGCTTTTGACAATCTTGCACGTTTATTCTCGAGCCGTTCAATATCAGGAATTCACAAGCACTCACTGAACCACCCAAAACTGCTTGGTGAAGCGGAGTACTCCCATTATCTTTTGGATTGTTCCAATTTTTATTTGCTCCCAGCGCAATAGCCTCGCACATTACTCCTAAATTGGCAACTCGAGCGGCTTTGTATAATAATTGATCAGCATCAATCAAATCAGAAAGTTCTATAGAGAAAAAATATAAATCAAGAATTATTAGTTTTGTGCATTGGTTGAGATGAGTTGAACCTTTCATTCTCATAAAAACAAATAAACATACCGGGATCTGTTTCTTCAGTTGAATCGTCTTCATTTGCAGATGTTATAATTACATCGGTATGACTAGGAGGTAAATCGAACCCATGAGCAGCAACGCTTTCGGCATCACTTGTAGGAGCACTACCAGTGTCTTTAGACTGAAAAGATTGTAATGATTCACTTTCAGAGTTTTCGTCCATTCCTCTAACTTTGTCCTCTTCCACAGTCAATGAATTTGCTCCAGACTCTTCGTTTGATACATAACTTCCTGACGGGCTACGATGTCTTCTTGGGGGTTTCCTCACAGTCCACTTCCTTTGCGTTTGTTTCCGACTTGAATCCTTAACGTCACTATTTAGTTTAGGTAGCGCGACAAATGCACGGTCAACATATTTTGCCCTGATCCAAGTCTCTCTTATCTCCCTGCACAAACATTAATTTATTTTTTCTGCTACAGACTTAATAATCAGAACTTATTTAAATTAATTGGAAATCATACCTTGAACAATCGGGGGTAGCTTTTTCGATTCCTAGCGTGTCCATTACATTTACTTTGGCCAAATATATCCTATTAACTAAATCGTTACCTAAATCGCCCATTAGTTTCAAAACACCTGACTCCCAAGTGTCCAAGTTAAGTGATTTCACTTTACTGTAATGTACACCTAAACTTCGATGGATACCCGAACATTCTGCAAAACAGATTTAAATTATTTTGCTACAATAATTTTAGGGCTTGTAAGGTGGAATTCATATGATCAATTAAATATTATAATTGAATTTAGTTTAAAACTTGGCATTTACCTATACACAGAGTAATACCCAAATTTGCTGATGCCCACTCCGGCTTAGGTGCTGCAAGATTTATAAATCAATTTACATAACCATACATTTTAGAAATTGCTAATTATTAATAATAATGAGTCGTTCAGGAATATTTTACCTTTACAATCACAGCATAAATCGTTTCCTTTAATTTTAAAGACGCTTTCCAATACTCTGTTGTGCACAAAAATTATAATTTAGTCGATCATGTTTATTTCGTAGAAAAAACAACACAATGCTTATAAATACTTACTTTGATTTTTCCGGCGATACTTTTAATAGAGTTGATGTTTCCGTATGCGATGGAGGAGAGTATGCATGATTGTCATCTTTCCTGGAAGTAGCTGTAGAGTTATGTATGGCACTACTAATTGCCGCTTGTAAAGCAGCGACCCAAGCCTGAAATATTTCCTCACAATCAGCTTGCAGAATATGGGTTCTATTACGAACAAAATTGGTTTACATCATTAACAAACTCCAATAGTACCCAACATTATACTATACGGTTGTTTCAAATTAAGTTGTAATACTTATTAGGTGAAATTAATTCGAAGCAAAATCGTCTATCACAGTCAGCCATTGGTCGCACAAGGCAAATTCTTAAATCATCTTCAACTATAGTCGGTGTTTCTTCGTGGCGCTTCCGATAGTTTAATTGGCCTTTATCATGCAATTCGAACCTTCACATAACAAAAAATCCGTTAGTTCATTGTACAAATTCTAAAGAACTCTTTAATAATATTCTTTTGTTTTCATTTTACCATCTTCGCTTCCATGTTTTAAAGGTTTTATTTGAACCTCTCCTAAAAAGATAGCCTTGCATTGCAACGCCCGCTGTGGCTTCAGGAGAATTACTGTTTACGTAATCTGTAGTTTGATGAATTAAAATCTGACGATTTTCTAACATTTTGTCTGCTTCCGTTGCAACATTTGACCGCATTTCACTCAACTGGCAACAAAGGATTAAAATATGATTACTAGAAAAATCTATTACACAATTCTGTGTCAATTGCTTTGCAAATAATGATGAAGTATCTGAATAAATGCACATTACCTGTCCACTCAGATTTTTAAGGAACGGATCTGTATCTTTGAAAAAGTCTGATCCTTGATGAAAAAAGGTTTTATGAGCGTTCATTACAGACACGATCTATACAACAGTAAAAATATATTATTAGATAAGTTCAGTATTAGGATTTGAGTATATTTGTGCGCATTGTTAACTAAGAAATTGTCTCACGTTATCTAAAATTTCGAAGCGTTTTCTTTGCTGTAATAGTGATATTTGGTAAACAATATCGAGTGCAGCAGACCTAAAATTAACTCTTGCAGCGGACACAGCATGAAGAGCTTCTTCAGCCTCCGTGTTCTTTCCTTTCGCAATAGAAGAATTACGAACCAAGGCGTTTTCATATTCCTGTTGTAGTTTGTCCAAATATGACCTCATCTCTTTACAAGATCTCACTTCCCTGAAAACAAGACCAGAGCAATTAATTATATTGTATAAAATGCGTAGGTATACAAATACGAGTGATGAATAATGATTTCAATTAACATGCTCATGCATACCAAATCTACATAAATAGCTTGGCTACAATTATTATGATGTTTACAAATGTTTTTGCCACAACGCAATAGAAAGGGTTATATGAATTAATACGTTACCTTTACAAAAGCACAATAGAAATTAGTCGGCTATAAAAAATGATGCCTACTGCACAAAAAATGAATTAGTAATAAGTAAGAGGAACCTGCCGGCACAACAAGATTGCAGCTATCAAAAAAAGAAACTGAAATAAAACTACAAATATTCAAATATATAGTTATCATACAAGACAACAAGGCAGCAAAGAAAGTGCAATTTAAAATAGAAATGATGGAAAATAGTGATGATGATTTACACATGCAAAGTTCGGGTACGGGTATACACTGTAAGATCTAACTTTTTCAGAAAATCTGCCAAGTTCCGACAGATCGCTCGGTTAATTTGATCGAGAAGCGTCGAATGGAATTTTGAAAGCTCTATTAATCCGCTTGAGCATTTGTTGAAGGCAGAATATATTGGTGCGTCATGTCTAAAGTGAACACTCACTTCCGTCAAACAATTAAAAAACGTGCTGCAAATTGTATTAAGGATTTTATAAATAACATGACAAAAATAACAATTTAATTAATTATTACTATATGCATAGATTCAATTAAACTTACTGTTGGGAATTGAGAAAGGTTTTTCCACAGTCAATCATAGAGTTACTGCATTTAAGTAATTTCTCTAGTTTGCCATCTAGGTTATCGATTCGAGCAATTTGTTCTTCTAAATTTGATCTGAATTTCGGTGAGTCCCGCATACATTCTCTGATATATTCATTCACAACATTAACTTTTTGATACTTTGCCGATTCAGAACTAAAATTCTTTACAATTAGTGAAAACTTTAAAATAGATAGTTACCCAAAATCAATGACAGGCTTCATTTCTCCACAGAATGTGTTGAAAAATGGTCTGAATTCACTAATTTGGTGTCAGTCTTGCTAATTACTTGTTTAGTAAGAGTATTATTTTTAAAGTTGATTTAGGGTTTAAAATTCTCATTACAGGTTTATAGATTTAGTGACGAGACGCCTCTTGTAAGACAATGCACTTTTTTTCTGTATAAACCTTGCTTTTGACAATGTGTGATTTCTCCTTTTACTAAAAAATTTCACGAGTCAAAAGATCCTATAGTTTTATTTGTGCTCTTGTTCTTCAGTTAACTATTTTGCAAGTGAACCAATCTTCGGTTTTAAAACCCAAGTAGTAGACTTTTTCTCAAGTATCCAGTACATCAAAAGGAATCCTTCTTTTTCCCGATTTGAAAATCCTGAAAATTGATGTATTCCCAAAATAAAAATAAATTGCATAAAATAAACCATTATACGCAAAGATAAGTTTAAAATAATAAGTTTACCCGTCGAATATACAGATTGTCTTTCGTGTGTGTATAGGAGCAAAAGTGTTTACTGAAGGAGCTTTCTTCCTATTCTTGAGGTAATGGTAAGCGAAAATGTGAAACTGTCGCAGAGGCAAACGTATCAATATTTGTAACCACTATGTATATACATAGCTCATAAGACTTTAGAAGTGCTTGTGATCACGTCCGTAGAGCTGTAGAGTTTAAGTTAACAGCATTCTAGAATGAAACAAACATAGAGAAAGTTAAACCAAACCATTATGTTTATTATTATGACGTGTGGTGAGTGAGACACCAAAAAGTATTAGATTGTAAGCGCATTATGCATTAAGAAAACAATAGCAGCGATAAGATTAGTTCATTATTTACCTGTTTAAGTGCAGATGTTATATATTTTGCCCTCAACTGTTGGCTAACAGCTTACAAGTTGTTGCAAAAACACTTTTATATGAATTATGTATTATAATGATTTCACAGTCACGGTTCTTGCTTACTTACTGCTTGGGATGCTGTGGGGGAGTAACAAAAAAGATATATTGCAGTTAGTGCATTGAGGTAGTAGTATAATATTATGATACTCTGTTTACAGACAGCGAAAAGAAAGTTCAACAACCATATTTTTAACAACAATAAATAAACAGATAAATAAATCAAGTTAAATGTATTTATTTAAATATGCTGTGTACATTAAAACTTTTGATAGCAGTCCGAGCGAACTATAACCAAAATAAATAATGTAACAAACTAGAAAGGTCCGTTTGCCTTGATAAATTACAAATCCAAATTAAGGGACAGTATCCTTTGAGTTTTAAAAATTTTAAACACAAAGGGAACTTTATCAGCTGTCAAGTTTACAGACACATAGATGTAGAGAGAATGAGTCAATATTATGGCTTACATAAATCATATTGCTCACATAGCCCACTTATAAATATAACTCGGAGGATTAGGTTTAAGTAGGATGACTAATTAACTGTAATTACTCATGCCATTAAACTTGACTCTTGTCTATCCACTTTGAGTTCGGCTGGCTCTGGCTGAAACAAATAATATAAAAGTATGACGGGGGTAGACGGAAAATTATTATTATTATTAAATTCAAGACCCCCACCGCAACTAATCATGGGATTTACTGCGGTCAGAACGATCATTCGTCGATACAGTCGGGATTAAAAATATATACCGCGAACATCACCATCGGTCGGAATCAAATCAAAATTATTATTTCCAAAAGGGGTAAATAGAAAGGTGATTACACTAAAAATTCAGGTAATTAATTGATCTCAATTTTCAACCCTATTTTACGCAATTTTTCGCAAAATAAAATTATTGTAAGGCAATATGAAATATATACTTTTGAGACTATGATATAGTCTCACAGGTCTTACCGATATTGGAAAACTCTATGATTTAATCGAGAATTTTCCTATTTTGCCCCCGTGTAGGTGTGCCGTGTGCCTCAGACAGCTTCTGTATCACAAAGGACGAAAAGTGCAGCCAACATTTAGCAGCTTGATCTGAAACTATTTTATCATCATCCTTGCATCCACCAGCATCATCATCATTCTCCTCTTATTGTATTTTTACCAACTAACAAAATAGTTTGAGAGCAATAAGTGTAGCGTGTGGACAACAGTTGAAACTACTTTAGAACAGACGTAGCTCGCCATTATAATCAAGCAAAGTTGTCAGACCAAAAGAAGAATAGGTCCGGTTTTGATGGTAATAGTAATAACTTTAAATAATCACTTAAAACATTGATTTACTGCACTCAATATTTGTACTTTGCACATGGATTATTATTGTAATTTTATAGGGGCTTATTTAACACAAATACAAAGCTGTAAAATATTCGCAATTTGGTAATCTTTCCAAGAACCGACAGATAAAATATTGTAACTACTGGCCATGTTAACATTATCATTATTTAACGTGAATTGAATTGACGTTGGAACTTTTAGAGTACCGAAAGCGAAATCGATCGAAGTTGGATTACAGTATTCGGTATTCAACACAGCCTGTGTAATTTAAACCACATTACACAGAAACGTGTCTTTCGCTAATTGCCCGAAGAGGTTTTATGCTCTAAGGTCGTGTATACATAAACTGAACACAGTATTATTCATTATTAATTGTCACAATATTCAACATTATCATCAGCCTTCATTCGTGCAAGACAAGTTGACAAAAGTAACATTCAACATTCCGGTCCGGTGTTTTATTTATAGGTGTTTCAGTACTTGTTCACATTTTCACATTGTTGTTTTACTATTTAGGTAAAAAATTATCGATATGGTTTGACATTTTTCTAGTTTTATTTTTTTGGCTGTTGGCATATTAATTATTTTTTTAAAGTTTATTATTAGTATCGTGAACTGTCAACTGTACAGTCGTGTTGTCTTTAAGGATTGTCATTTTTGTTAACGTCACCGCATTAGTCGTTTTATTAATTACGATTTGCATTGATAAGCAATTGACAGTCCAGTGAATTATATAGTAGTAAAGAATGCTTATTTTGTTTTTAATTTAGGACTTACAGTTACTTTCTTTCAGTTACTTACTTTTAGTTGGTTATAGTTTAAAAAGTATAATCTAATTAATTGTAAGCTTACATGCTAATCTATTTCTGATTTTTTACTATAATTTTTTCTAAATAAATCTCATAACTGTTATGTAGTAACATATTATGTAGTAAGGGGCTGTTCACATATTACGTCAACAGCTAAGGGGGGGTGG
>JABASD010006403.1:0-10288 GCA_019776165.1 Pogonognathellus flavescens | reverse complement strand
AATTTATTTTATTTGCTAACAATTTTTGAGTTTATTTATTTAATTTTGGGATATTATAAACTTTTTTATTCAAAATGCACGTAACCTACTGACATTCAGTTTACATTAGCCCTTTATTTTCTAAGGTGAAAAACTCTTTGTAATAAATATAATTATTAAAATACTGCAACATAAATTATTGCTCGAGTACTTATTAATTTAATATAACTACACATATCTATACAAATTTTTCTGTTTTTAAATATTTTGCGTATAATTGATCGGTATGAGAATAATTTTAATGTTGGAACTTACCGTATTGCTGTATCGGTTGTTGTTACCGGTCAAGTCTGCGCTTACAAAAGCCACAGCTACCAAAAATATGCACAAGAAAGTGTAGAACTTCATTTTGTTGAATATTTTGTTAATAATTCCACGTCAATGTTTAAGCAACGAGTCTTTCAGCTACGAGAGGATGATTGAATACTGCCAGGAATACTGCGTTCTTTCTTTATTTTATTTTAAGACAGTTGCCTCACTTCTTATCTCTTCGTTGTTGGATGGATGTTCTATATTTCCTGATAAATATTATGATATATCTTACACAAATATACTTATGTTATTCGTGTATACTTGCATTTCTATATGAACTCATACACAAAGACGAACCTTTTCTCAATTTATTATAATACCTATACACATGTAATTTGATATCATATTATTTTATGAGTGTTTAGGTCTCATTGACTCCGAATATTATACCAAAGGAAAACCGGTTTCCCTGCACTTGCATGTAAGATATCATATGGGAATTTTATTTCATATAGCATTATTTTTGTAGTACAAGAAGTCTGGTTTACTGTGAAAGATATTAACTTCCAAGACATTTCCAAGAAACGCCAACTACAGGGTTTCTGGCAATTCCGAGTATTCATATAAGTAGCTACACCAAGAAAAAATCTTACAAAAAAATATTAAATTTAGCTTTAGTAATTATTGAAACATACTTTATTTTTATTCTCTACATGTGATTTTAAAACTAAAACAAAGCATTGAACAAGCTACTACACATTAGTATAATAAAAGAAAACTAAGTAAAAATACATTGAAATGACATAACTGCGACCTTGGCTTTAATAATTGCTGTTAAAATGCCGATGACGTTTGACTATATAATTATGAGTTATTTAACAGTTAATAATATTACTGTATGCTTATTAGATAAGATACAGATACAGGAATGCTGCTCTGTTTTCATTTCCTTATATAAATATTAAATAAGATTACAAACTATAAGATGAGTTGGAATATTATCAGTATAACAAAGTTATTGAGTATTTCAAACTTACTTTATGCAAAGACCAAAGCTGTCCGTTCGTTCTTCACCACCATAACTCAAGAACGGTTTCAGATATTTTGATCAAAGGTACACATAATATAATATTGAGGACCTGTCTGAGGCTAATAAGTTCTAAAATTCGGTCAATTGGCCAACTCCTAATTGACCTTTCACAGTTGCCACTGTGTTAATAAAGCGTCAAAAATTCAATGCATTCTGAATTTTGAATTCAAACACTACTGCTGCTAACACAAAATGTCACAATTGATGTCACAGCTAGTTAATCTTATTGTGCCATAGTTCACCACAGTGCCACTGTTCACTTCTATGTAATTATACTTCTTTGGATCGTTACAAATGGTTTAGTTTAGTTTATGATGTGATGTACTCCTCTTAATGATGGGCATGGCGTGACATAACAAACTTGTGCTTATAACATATTAATTTATTATATTATTGTACATACTAATATTTTATGTACAATAATAAAACATAAATATGATTGCACATAATATTACTATTAATATGACTACATTTTTAAACAATTTACAACATTTATAATCAAACCACCAGCACTGGAATATTATATTATAATATAATTACACCTTGAGTCATTCAGTGAATCAATGTTAATTTTTTTGTAAGTTTTTCTTTAGTTAATTCATTATAACTTTGCGTGTGGAAAGTTGACATATTTTTTCAAACAGAAGACAAAATCATTAAAAAAATGAACTTCAAAAAGTAATTACAGTGGGAGTTCGGACATCGATAATCCGAACATTATTTGATTACCCGGACCAAAAGTTGGATTCGATAAACCAGGCGAAATTGTTTTCAACGCGGATATTTCTAAAAATTGCACTAAAAACATCGAATTATTCTATCATTTATTTATTAATACATAATATACAGTTATTATCCGTATGGCAGGTTTGCGCTTTTATCTCATGATTTAAATAGCATACATCTAATGTACCTATTTCTACATAAAGAAAATCAATTTGAATACATCAATGTGTCTTTGTGTCCATGCAATGGTGTAAACTATGTAAAAACTTATTGAAATTAATATACTTTTGATTAACTTTTTTCGTAATCCGGATGACCCTTGGTACCAATTGATCCGGTTAATCAAACTTCTACTGTGACTGTAAGTAAAGCCAAGAATCAATATTTATGCACTTTGTGAGATATGACCGTATTTGTAGAAGAGAAGACTTTATCGCAATAAAAGTTTTATTCCGTTCAGTCAGACAGACAAACAGGGAGGATTAATGGTAAAAAACAAACATGAATGAGTGTAATAACAAAAGACATACTCACATAACCAATGTTATTTATAACACAAATCAAATGAATTGAAATCAAAGGTGAAAAAAGTGAAAATGTAGTTGAACTGAACAAGAGCGTTGCCAGAATTCCGAAATGGAAGCTCGAGAGGTTAGGGGATGCTCAGATTTAAAAATCAGCATGGCATAAATTTTAGCCAATTAAAACTAAAACTCTTTTCTCCTGAATATGGAGGGGGTAGAAACACATACCAAATACGCCCTTGAAACTGAATTAGATTACATAAAAATCCTCAAGGAAATTTGTAAACTGGGAAGAATGGAATTCTAAACATTATCAGAACTCTTCCAACGTCAAATGTTATCAACGAATAAAAAATTAAGCATTTCTTTTAGTTCTTTTTCACCAGAAAATGACTCTTTCAATCATTCAAATCCCTCTCAATTGGGTAAAGAATGTAATGTTGAAATACCTGCAATTCCGATTAAAACCCTTTGTAAATTCAACTATCGACAACCTAGTTCGAATTCATACAATTTTAAAATATTAGGTAGGTAATAATAATATTAGTTTAGTTAATTTGTAATTGCTTTAATATACCAACGAAGAGACTGAAAGATCTATAGTATCTAATTATTTGATTTTTTTACTCGTTTTTATATTTATACTAATGGAATTAAGTTTATTTGACAAGTATGAAATTAATTGTTTTTATCTATCTATCAGGTAATTCAATACTAAATGAAAAGTTTGAACTTGACAGAATTTTAAGTAGGCAGTTTCTCTTTTCTTTCCAATTTGCTATTGCATTATTCAGTTTAATATATTTATGTGCATAATAATGCCAATCGTATAGAACAGCACCCTGAAAGTTCAGATGCAGAATTAATAATCCTAATTCATATAATAAGAATTAAATGTAATCAATTGCACAATATTTTTTCTACCTTTTTCGTATGCTGCCTATAATTCTACACATGTCAATAAGTCAAATTTTACTTCAGACACAGATATCAGAGATCAGAGCTCATAAAATGTCATAAAATGATGCGTACTCGTTTGTTTTGTATTATTATTACATTCAAATCATCTGCATCCTGTATTAATGCAATTCGCAGAACTGTATACTGCATCGCAATATTATTTTCCGTTAATAAAGTGCAAAATAAGATATCAGGGAAATAAGAGATTAATAATCCCATTTATAAAACTGCCTTTTAAGTTCGGTGATTAGCGAATTGTTGTTTGGTATTTTTTACTTCAAAGCAGTTTCACTTGAACTGCTTATCATGCAATGTATTAAACTAACTACCATTAACAGAACAGGACGGACACAACTCAAATAAATGTTGGAACCAGAAAAACATGGTGATAAGCCATCGTAAAGCAAATATAAATGTACTCATTAATTATTTTCCTCGTATTTTGTTTGACGAAAGATTAAAAGTACAAAAAAACTCGTCAACTGCTGTTTTTTTGTGTTTCCCAGATAATCTTCAGTTTTCCCATTTTTCAATAACATACATGCAAATTTTAAGAAACTAAACATTCGTACTCGTACAGTACAGGACGCAGGCAATTCTGTTTATAAGCAATTCTGTTTTTAAATCAGTCCTGAAGTTGGAGATTACAAATATCCTTACAATTGTCTACCTGCAATAACCAGAATCGCACAGTAATACCTTTGCTCAATCCTTTATATTGTTTGGATTTTTTCACATGCATCATTTTCACAGCCTTAGTAGATGTAATATGTACAATTATGGCAAACATGAAGGTTCATACGACTACGACTAGAGATAAGATATAATGCACATGGGGCAGATGTATGTAGGTTAAGCACTTCAGTTTTGTAGTTGTAAACTTTAGCTTAACATTAACGTTTACTGATACCAAACAAATCACCGATGTTTGAATGTATGTAGATGTATGTGTAATATAATAATACAAATGCAAACGGCACTGTTCTACCGGCAACAAAACATTATACAATGGGAACTGCTTTCGCAATCCAATAAGCATTGTGGAAGGAAGGCTTGGTGTTCTTACATTTATTTTTGTGCTTGGGCACGGTTTGTAAGTGCGTGGAAAATGTTTTGAAAAATAATTCATCATCGTATTAACCACAGCAGAATCATGCCGTTTTATAAACAAGCACCCCTACGGTATGATTTGAACATTAATTATTTTGTCATTTTTAGTTTCACAATTTTTTAAATCGATCATGGACATCGGATTGTTAGATTTTGTTTCGGGCATGTTTCTTAATAATCTGCACAGATAATAATAGCATATTGGCAGTGTAATCTGCAAACAACTGCATGCAAGGGCGTATATACATGGGGCACTAGGAAGTGTCTACCTCAGAGTGCGAAATGGCGTTATGTACGGCTCAAGGGCGTAAATGAGCTTTTTTGTGCGCCTGTCGTGCCTCCTCATAATCCTAAATACGTCCTTGACTGGATGGAATTGTACATTTGAAATATAATTAAGGATTTTATTCATTAATCAATTTATATAAAAATATTTCTCATATTCTTTTCAGGGATATTGATGAGAATGATGGTAAGCCTGCGGAGTTTCCGTTACATCATCTGGCATTTATTGGCGACCATGTGAGAATGAAAATTAGGTTTAACGAACATCGTGAACAGTCAGAAAAGTGTATCTCAAAGAAAGACAGTAAAGGACGAACTCCACTACATTATGCAGCGCTTACAGGTTGTTTTTTGTTGTCGTATTTTGAGTCAAAATGGCTACTGTTAATGTATGACAACATATCATAATGAAAATAAATAATGTTCTCCCTCTAAATGCAATAAATGAATTTTAAATAACAATTTCGACTTTGATTGCTGTAGAGAATTTGGAAGGAGGAGAGGCTTGCGTAAAAGCTATTGTACAGTTTTATCAAACGTTGATGATACCATCGGAAAGTGAAGACGATCAACTTACGTCTTCACAAAAATTACAAAGAGCCAAATCAGTAATTGCCAATTTGAAAGTTAAAACTGACATTAAAAAGAGTACGAAGAAATTCCTCAACGAAAAAGACGATGAGCGGGAAACAGCGTTATCTTTAGCTGCTAAAAATGAAAATCCGAAAATCGTCGAATATCTTTTGCTGCATTCCGCCAATGTTCTTTCTACGTAAATAATTTCTGCATTTTTACATGAATTTCTTGAGTTTACGTCATAATTTTTATAATTATGACATATCTCTCACGCAAGGGCGTATCTATATATGGGCTCACAGAGTTTGCGCCCAAAATTCCTTAAAAGATGTGTGACTAAATTAATTTTCTCAGTTTCTACATTTGAGATCCCTGAAACCTCTGAAGCCCTTCCCATTTCAGAATCCTAGATACGTTTTTTAGTTCTCACATCTAGATATTTTGAGATTATGTGCATTTTTTAATGTTTTAAACGCAAAGGTGTGGAGTTACAAAGAAAAAACAAACTCTAGGATTGATTTACTCGCATACACCTTCCGCAGTGACTTCTCTATTGGACAAAAGCGTCACTTTTGACTTTGGGGACAAACACTATGAAAATGTAACTGTGGAAAGGAAATACGTACTTGATCTAAGGTATTTCCATTTTTTAGGCCAACTTTGTTGATTCGGTTAAGTTAATTTTATTTTTTAATTACTTTAAATCAGTGCTATTGTTGGAGTTCCAGAGGAGACAGACAATGTTAAACGAAATGCTTCTAATTTTAAAGAAGCTGAACTTTTACATTCTGTTAACGACAAACATGCTTCATCAAGGAATAAAATTCTCAAGCATCCTTTGGTTCAATTGTTCGTCAAAAAGAAGTCTGATAAGTTGAGATGCGTCTTCTGGTTCTCCTTACTTTTTCATGTAAAATTTTTACGTGATATTATTTCATCCCTTAAAAAGTTTTTGCAGTTGCAATGTGAAAAAACTGATTTTACCAGTAATTTGTTTTGCTTTTCATTTTTCAGGTTATTTGGGTTGGACTGTACATTTGGCTTGCACTTGATGTTTACTGTGAGTGCTGTAGTTGTGAGCAAGTTAATCACTTCGCAAACTTCACTTGTGAACGCTACCCTTTTGAAAAATGGACTCAACACCAACAAAACGGAAGTAATTAAAAAATATTTACAATTGCAATCTTGTAATTCTTTCTTAAATTTTACAAACCATTAAAATATTTTTAAGAATATTAATTCTTATACATAATTATTAAAGACAATAATTTGTTTTGTATAATTTCAGCGGATTTAGAAATGCTGAACGAAATATTTGTAGCTTCTTTGAGACGAAGTCGAGGAATTTATGCCCGGCCCATAATAATTCTTTTGCTTTCTGCCATCGTGTTGTTGAAAGAAGTGTACAAGATTGTGTTCCTGAGACGTAACTACTTCAGATTCAAAAATCTGTTCGTCTGGGCATTTTTCATCATATTAGTACTCACCGGTTGGCCTGATTGGACTGACGTAACTCGATTCATTAAACAATTTCAATTAACTGCTGTAAGAAAATCTTTCAAATTTAATTTACATTCTGAACAGTTTTTCTTATTATGATTCTTGATGGACTAAAATTATTGTAAATGATGGTTCATTTAGTTTGGAATTATTATTAGTGGACAAATAATTATACACAGAGTGACCCAATATACCTATCTGGCTATATACATCAAAGTTCTCCTTCGGGTAAACATAAATTATTATTTTATGCATTGTAAGTAACACTACTTGTAAGCAAGGGTGTATTTACGTATGCGCTCAGCATGTCTGAGACCCCAGATTCAAAAAAAGGAAATTACTCAAAAAAATTGCCTTTGCCCCCAGGGAGGGACTCTCGATGGGGTCTGAATCGAGAGTCCCTCCCTGGGGGCAAAGGCAATTTTCCTGAATCCTGGTTACGCCCTTGCTTGTAGAATTGTGAAATTTTAATTCATAATTAATTAATATTTTTCATTTTCAGCAATTTCAAAGATTTTTAGCTATCCTTCCGTTGTTTCTGATAGTCATGCTATCCTTTGCCACATCTCTGGGAATGCTTTTTCCGGATGTAAGTAATTAGATTGTAGATAATGTTAATTATAACATTGTTAAATCGATTCCTTTATAAATACTTCAAATTAATGTCGAGGAATGTTCTCTAGGTAAATGTACAAGTATCTCTCTCTATGACCAACTTCCGGAATGGAATGATGCGAATTTTTGAGGTTATTACTGTTGGAAAAATAGACTGGAATGAGCCTTATAAAGCAAGCATTGACAAAAATTTTGAAGTTTCTGGACTAATTATGTATCTTGCATTCTACGTTATCATTATCCTCTTGCTGTACAAAATATTACTTGGTTTCGTCGTTGCTGATACAAAAGTAATTAATTATCATTACTTTATTTTATTTTAAACTAAATTGGTTTTGCACTGCCAATGCCAATTGGATACTTAAAGTTAATTTGTGGTAATTTTCCGCTTTGTGTGTAGCGAATTCAAGATGAAGAGGCAGTGAAAAGTATTTCTGATGACTTGGAATTTATTTTCATATCCGAAGCATTTATATTTTCCAAAACATACGAATGCATTAGTAGTCAATGCCAGTGTTTCAGAAAACTTCGAAAGTTCTTCATGTTTTGCAAAATGGATGATGAAAATGGGAAACGAGATTTGAGAGTGAAAATTACTGAAAAGGAAATTCCATTTAAACTTCGGAGAGACATAAGGAAACTCGCTTCTAAAAATCTCCCCAGTTTGACAGCGCCAGCAGAAACCGCTAATACCAATACCGTGAATGACGGAAAAGTTAAAATGCGTTGGTTTCACCGCATAATGAATAATAACAATAACAAACGCAAAACTTACGCTTAGTACATAAGCAAACAAAATGCTAGTTATGAAAAATGTTCAATAATTGTTTGGCAGAGGATAATATTTAAAATTTTGTATATTATAGCTGTGTATAGTTAAAAATGAATATCTTGTGTTATACGAAAATGAGTTTCGAATTTGTAAAACAACGTAACCGAAAGAAACTCCGAGCTCAAAATATTTTTAATTAATATTTTAATTTAATTTTAATGAATAGTTTAATCGTAATTACTGTACTCTATTTAATATGCGTAAATCTAAAGCTTTTTGTTAGCAATGATAAAAATAAATGCAATTCATGGTAAAAGTCGTGGCTTTTATTGCATGGACAAGATAATAACAGTTCAGCAGTGCTTTATTTTCATCAAGGTATGTAGAATTTTTTGTTGTCTTGTTGTCCGCCAATCAAAATTCTACATACCTTGATTTTCATATTGTTAACGAATTTCACAAACCAAAGAAAGTATTTTTCAAATAAATATTTAACCTTCAATGCGAATATTTTCAAATTCAATTGGGACAGTGTCTTGTAATACTTTATCAATCTTCCCGGCTTTGCTTTGATGAACAAATGGCCGTCTTGGGTAGATTCTGTCGTTAACCCAATGTTCTGCAGACCATCCCACTGTGCTTTCTACACATTTCTTAGCAAAATCGGGTAAACTGAATTTCTCTTGAAGTTCAAGGCATCCGGAAATAAAAACATCAACATAGGATTGAGCAATCGGGTAATCTTTGCTTGGTCTGGCTGTGTATTTTTCCTTGTTCACGTAAATCCAATAATATTTTTCTTGGGTAGAAGATGAATTAGATGAAGATTCGTTTTGTGGAGCAAGGATCTTGATATCTTTACTATCCACGTTTTGACGACAATAAAATTTCTCCCTCAGGTCGTAACTTTTAAGAGATTCTACGACATTTTGTGAAGCAGGTAATTGGAAAATAACTCCGTTGAAACTGGAATCTTTATGTGGGACAACTCCGAGGTAAGTTGTATCCAATCCAATACTATCTCCCTTTAAATTCCATTCACGTCTGAAGCCTTTAATTTGCACTGGAATATTTCCTCCGGTGTTTTTATAAGTTCTTTCCTTAGAGGCGGATTCCATCAAAGATCCGTAGCCAACAATATAATGAGCAGCATCGTTTCTGGGAGGAGGATTGCATAATAAAGGAGTAGAATCAACATCAACAGATTTTACAACAGTTGGAACGGTTGGAATGTTTTTCTGAAAATTGTAATATTGGTATTAGAAATTGACGTAAAAATAAATCTCAATTAATATTTTAGCAGTTCTTTTTACGTGAAAAGTGGAAATACTTAATATAATGAAAACTTACTCCATGTGATGAAAGCACCAGACACAACCCTAAAATGATTTGCGCACAGCCTTTAAGCATTTTCAATGGATTTAACGCTGACCGGCACGGTAAATTGAAATCAATTAATTTTTACCAGAAAAACCTGCAAAATAAATTAAAGTAATTTAGAGATACATAATATAGGCTCTTTAATTTCTATTCGAAAGTTGTTCCTTCTTTCCGTAAATCAGAAGTGATAATGTTCATATATCTCAAATACATATTTAAAACCACAGTATTTTAAGAGTTATTACAAGAAAGTTTATTTCTAGCTTCCTTTATGTGCTCTACTTAAAATTAAAATAAAAAACTATCTATTTAGAGCATTTATTTTACCACAAAACAACAAAGTAGAGCACTACAACGGAATTTACATCTCATTTTTCATTCTGTACTGTCACCATAAAAAATATTAATTATATCTCAAATATTATTATTAGTATTAATAAATACTATTTGGGAATTAAA
>JABASD010006402.1:0-10290 GCA_019776165.1 Pogonognathellus flavescens | reverse complement strand
AGAATTAGATCGAAAAATGCATCCTGGAGTCTACCGAAGTCCGAATTCTCAGAATCGACAAGCGAATGAATATGAGAGTATGAAATACAAACTCGTATTGTATTTATAAATTAATTACTCATTAAAATATTAAAGCAAAGCAATTTTTAGAAATAATTTATTATTCTCGTCTCAGGTAAGGAGCATTGGTTCCAATCGGCTAGGGATGCTATTGAAGATAAACTGAAATACAGAAAAATAGAAAAGAAGGCTAAAAACATAATTTTCTTTCTCGGCGATGGAATGTCTGTTCCAACAGTGACTGCTGCTAGAATTTTTAAAGGAATACATGATGACTCTGTGAAATTTGGAGAAGAAGCAAGTTTACATTTCGACTCATTCCCAAATATTGGGGTCTCTAAGGTAAATTAAACATGGTTAAGACTTTCGATAAAGCTAGAGATACTACTATGGGATAGTAGTTAGTAGTACTAACTGGCACATAATATGCCATAAATATACAGGGTATGCATTTACTAGTTTATGTAGGTAAATGGTATATTCACAACACATTGCAAATATAATTTACAGTTCTGAAAAAAAGTGCATTTCCTACTTAACAAACCGTAAATCTTATAAAAATTGTTGTTATACGGTGTATGATTTGAAATGAAACTATCCATAACTTTTTGCTTTTCCAGACATTTTGTTCTGATTCGCAAACAGCCGACTCAGCATGTTCAGCTACAGCTTATCTGTGTGGTACAAAAGCTAATGATGCTACAATTGGTGTTTCACCGGACGTAAAGTTCGAAGATTGCGTTGCGCAAAGTAATACGAGCAATCATGTTTCATCGATCGCCGCTTGGAGTCAAGTAAGATATTAAAGACTCGATATTGATATTTGCATCGTCTAATTTCCAAATTATATTACGCATAACGTGTATATACATTCAGGAAGGTTATGCTACAAATTATAAAAATATTACCATTTCTTAATGTTTAGGCTGCTGGAAAAAAGACGGGAGTGGTAACTACGGCACGTATTACTCACGCTTCACCCGCAGGAATTTACGCTCACATAGCGGCCAGAGACTGGGAAGATGATTCCTACGTTCTGCGTTCTGGAGTGGATCCAGAGACATGCGATGATATTGCAGAACAACTTATTCTCCAAAGCCCTGGAAAGGAAATTAACGTGAGTCTATTTCTGGGTGTCAAATTAAAAATATAATAAAACATTGTGTGTGTGATAGCTGATTAGTAATGCTAAATTCATTCAAGATATGATTTCAGAAAATTGTAAATCTATACAGGTTCTTTTTGGAGGTGGCAGATCTAGATTTATAAATAACACTGTTACAGACAGTGAAGGGGCTAACGGTTACAGGCGAGATGGTAAAGATCTAATTGAGGAATGGAAAAAATTGCATCCAACCAGATCTAGTTATATTGAAAACATAGCCCAGTTGGAAGCGATTAAGCCTGAAGATACGGATTTCGTTTTGGGTCTCTTTTCTCCAGGTCATATCGCATATTTGGACAAACAGGCGGAAGATCTTGATCCTTCACTTGAATTAATGACCAAAAGAGCCATTGAATTATTGTCACAACATGAAGAAGGCTACTTTTTGTTTGTTGAAGGTAAATGAAATTTCTTCAAATCTAATCTTCAAATCTTCAAATCAAAAATATAAAAGTTTATGTACCTACCTGATCAAATCCAGAAACAGTGTTTGTGGAAAAAAGTCAGATTTTTTACTTCCACAATTAAATTCATTTTTGCAATGTTTATTTATTACTTTCATGATATACGAATAAATCAAAACTGATAACGTTGTTAATTGTAGGTGGAAGAATTGACCATGCTCATCACGACACGAATGCCCAGAGAGCTTTATGGGAAACTCTTGAGTTTGACAAAGCTATTAAATTAGCGGATGAAATGACTTCAGTTGAAGATACATTGATTTTAGTAACTGCAGATCACGCCCATGTCATGTCTCTTGCTGGTTACCCTCCAAGAGGAAATTCACTCATGGGTGTGGCTGGAGAGGCTGACGATAACCTAAAATATCCTACATTGAGCTACGCAAATGGTCCAGGTCACAAAAATCATACGACAACAGAAGAAGGATGTCGGCGATATGATATTACCCAAGATGATATGGAAGACATCAACTACCTTCAACCCACAACTGCCATAATTGATTCAGAAACTCATGGAGGAGATGACGTTCTTATTTTCTCAAGAGGGCCATACGCGCATCTCCTAACCGGAGTTCAGATGCAAAGTTACATTCCTCACGCTTTGGCATACGCTTCATGTGTCGGAAGTGGACCAAAATGTTGTGACACCGGGGTATGCCTTCAACCTGAACCTTCCTCAGCACCACAGTCTCTATTCATTAGTTTTCACATAATTCTTACCATTGGAATTTATCATATTTTCAAAAATATGTAAACTTACACTTCAGCTTAGTTAGTCTTCTGTATCACCAAGAGTCCTACACATTGTCGAACACATACTAACATAAAGACTTAAGTACAGGATTACACGAACACTTCAAATATTTGTTTGTGATTACTGATGATTGTTTGTGATGTAAATGCGTAATTTTTTACTACTAAATAAAGGCTTAGCCAGAATTAAAATTTAATGAAGCAATAACAACCTTGTTGAAATTATTTGTGTATAAAATAAGAGGACACTCATTCATTATCATTTTCAATTTTGGTGATAATGTTGAGGATCTTATGAAATCGTTTAACTTATCTGAAGCTTATAGTAGGATAATTGTTGCATGAGAATGATGAGACTGGCTGACAGACAAATGACTGACATGAAATGGCTCAAATGACGTGCGGACACACACCATTTCTATTGTGTTATTGTGTATTCATTCTTTCCTTGCTTATTTCATTTATATTTATATAGATGTGACACATCCACTTTAATGGTTAGTGAGTATAATGAATTACTATATTATTATATACCTATAAGGTATAAATAAAAGCTCAATTCGTTCATAAGCTCTTTTACAAAATTTATGTGTAGGTTAGGTTTAGGTACCCTATATAGTAGTACAGATACTATTGACTACTTAAATAAATAGTCTTCACATATTATACTTGCGTATGCATTTGGTAAAGAGGATGTGTACGTTAATAATATGCACATAAACCAGTATTGAAGAAGGTGTGCACAATGCTACTGGTCAACAACTCTGAATTTAGATTTTCCATTAAGTTTTCATGTCTTAATTACAGCACGTGTTTCCATTTCAACTCAAGGCAAACAGAAGTTGCTACTGAATACGTTTACGCTAAATACTTCTTGGTAACTCTTAATCCTTCTTACCTGCACTGACAAATTGATTATGAGTAATGGTGTCTGTGAATCGTAAATCTCATTAGACCTCTATATCTTTACACTCTATACCAGTATTGTACTGCTCAGTCAGATAAAATACAAAATTCCACAAGTTTATGTTTTCCTCTTAAGAATTAGTGCTATGCTACTGTGTTGACTTGCTAAAGACAATTAACGAAGTCAATTTTGGCAGGAACAATAACTCTTTTTCTATAGACTTGTTTTGATTCATTCATCAGAAGCTTTATACCATATACAAAATACACATTAGATTTACATCTACAAAATCTACATCCATTACCGTGTACGTAATTTGAGGAACTAATGTTAATGTGGAGTAGGTATATAAACTAACACCTATGTACCATATGAATGAACTCTAATTAAGATGTTTCTATGAGTCTAATGTTTAACCCTGAAGAAGCATCATAAAGAAGACCATTATATTCCTTAAATTCAAGTTTTAGGTGTTTACTTGTTGAATTGCTTGGCTTGATAATTACGACTGTGAAGAGTGCAGAATTCATTTGACTATGCAAACAATAATTCAAACTACAAATCAGAGTAGTCAGTATATGAAAGTATGTAGATATATCTGTAATATGCGACTATAAGGGTAAGTTCATTAAGTAGAGAGGAAATGGTGAAAGTTGTTAGTGAATTTCTCAGACACCAAGTGTGAGGTGAGGTTTGAAAAGCCATACCGTCTGACTTTAATTCTTTTTTCACATCACTGATGAAATGAAACTTATGTTAGAATGTGAGTAATAATAATAGGTAAGCTTACACAGGATATCATTAGTCATTAATTACAACTGCTTTATACAGATTACACTTTGATGTATTCATTTATTACACTGATGCTTACGATTAAACATAAAATATTGCAGACAAATATTTTACCGCATTTACTTTACATCATCTAATTGAAAGTTCGTTAATTTGTATTTATTTGCTTAACGCAACAGTGATTAAATGTATGATCTTGTATATGTGTACGCAATTACATTGAACAAACAAGCACAGTCAGTTTTGCTAATTGTTAGTACACAGGAAATAATAAAGTACTGCAATGCACTCTATATGTACGAATGTTTTTGCTTAACTTTAACCACTTCATTTATCCACCTAAATTACTAATGCGCATCTTAGCTGATGACAGGATGGTTTAAAATAAGTAAACGCAATGCATGGATGTATCTGTAGTATATGAAATTGACTTTTTAAGAGAGAAAATTACAAAGTAGCAAAATTGTAAATACTAAATACAAACACTTAAAAGTGGAAGAAATACTTTTGATTCCAAATTAAAAGCAGGTGTTTAAAAATATTCATGTTAAGTTTTTGACATATGTAATGGTGAGGTCATGTTAATACCTACGATGTGTCATGCGTTTTCTAAATGCATTAAAATTCGGTAGTCATTATTTACTCACACCGTAGTTTCTTTTATTCCTTTATTAAAATGTTGGCTACAATTACTTACTAAAGCTGATTACAATTGCAAACTAAAGTTGACTACGATTATGTACAAGCTAGATATATTACACATACATGTATACAGAAAGTGACATAATTTATGCAGTAAATGAGCTATGGAAAATGCCCTTTGTGTATCCGTATTGTTATTTGATTTCATTCATATTTTGCTTGTATAATACTTGCTTGAGAAGGCTGAAAACTTTGTTGGGTGTAGTGAGTGTAAGGAATGGTTGCTGTCATTGACTGGTTAATAAATTCCGTGTGTCTTCCATTAGTATTACAAAGCTGGATTGAAATACATGTCATAGAGGGAAAGATGAGGGTGGACTACGGCGATAAGGTCAAGGAATTAATAAAGCATGGCGATTGTAATGTGAGACTAACGGTGACAGCCCTGCAATAATACAAGGTGCAATTAACATTGCCTTGACTTGTAAAATAAATAAAGGAGAACAAGAAGGGTAGAGAGGTAGGTGTGTATTAACTGTGGTGTGAGATGCAAAAAGTGCAAACAAACAAACAAGGTGCTTCGCTTACAACTACTGCTTCTTTCTATCACATTTACATTGTATTTTTTCAGTTGTAAAAGCCACACTAAAAGGAACATCACACGCATTGTGAATCGTCAGACGAGTACCAGACATAAAATCATTGTATCTCTTACGGACAGCAACCGAGCTACCTTTGTAGTTTACAATAATTGCTTAATAAATATATTTTTTATTATGTTTTCTTGCACATTCGCGAATTTCAAGACAAATAAATAATCGTAAATATCTACGTGCTACTTAGGAATAATAAAGCAGCAAATTGCTCCACGTCCACCTGTAATTATTACACATTAGCACTTTTATTCCACATAAAGTTATGACGATCGCGAAAATGTTAGCTTGTACATTATTACATACACCGGATCCTTTCGTTGTGCTCGTCTACTTCGTAAATAATAACAGCAATAAGTATGCAAATAATGTGGAAAACCATTAATCGTTTCTTTTCTTCAGTCATAAAATTGAAGGACGAATGTTCAACCCTAAGTGTAGTACGAGGCAATGCATTTACATGAATATGATGAAGTTATTTCACAAACATAATGTAAATGCACTTCTAGCACCCACTTCAAGAGTTCAACACAAGTCACAAATAAAACTAGAAACTAGTTTACCACTAAACTACAAAAACTGAAACTACAAAAACAATTAGAGGAAAAATGAATAAATAGAAATGATTTTCACATTTTTAGTTCTTAGACGGATTTTAAAAGTTCTCGAGGTTTTCTTGCTGGAGAGAGTGTTTGGAAGACCAAGTTGACCAGAGACACACCGTGGGCTAGCGTTTCAGAATTTTTAACGGTAAAATCAGTGTTACAAATTCTGACCCGCTAAGCCAAAGTGGTTCTTTACGATGACGAGACGACAACAAACTGATGGGAATAAATCCACAACTCCGTTTTGTGTAGCAGACAAAACGAGACACAGAGTTAACGGTTGCAACCGAAGAAACAGAGCGACTTTATTCAACTCAAAGAACGAAAAAGACTAGCACCCTGAGAAATTCCCAGCGACTGCATTGAATCGTCTTGAGAAATAAGCAGCACAGAGGTAAACTTAACGTTGATAAAGTCATAAGACAAATAAAAGTGATTTCAGCTAAACAGGTAAGAATTAGGCTCTTGCCAACAACCAACCAACTCTTCTACCTTGCCTCGTTGTACAATCACCTTACGTCTTCCTTTCTCCGTTGTAAAAATATCAAATATTTAAGTAAATGTAATGTAAGTGGATGTTGGTGAAGAAGTTGCAAGTTATTGCATTGCTTGGCCTTTGTTTGATATGGTTACGAGTAAAAGTGATCCTGGTTTGATTTGATTTCATATATCTGATACTATAATGCTCCGCTCCACTCGGAGAGCACCAGCCTGGAACGAATCCAGTTTGGAAGGAAAACATATTACTTTTAGTACAATATTACTCAACAGTCACTACAGTGTATTAATTGCAGCTAAAGCAGTAAAGTCAGTTTAATAAGTTCATGGAGAGAGAATTCACAGCAGCTGCTCTTCATACTGCACTCGGTCCACCTTGCATTAAAAATATATATCGTATAGCAGTGATGGGTGACGACGATATGATGTGCTCTTCAAGAATCAGAATCAACGTGTGTAGTGTATAGGTCTCTGAACACTTCTTTTCTTTAAACAAGACTCACACAAGTTAAAATTTTCTTTTTCCGACTTCATGTGCGAAGTGGAGAGTGGAGGCCATCACTCTTCACTCAACCAGCTTTTTGGACGAGACGAGTTTAACAATTTTCCGCAATGGCCCGTGTAGTTTTTTAAGTGCAAATTTTCTTTACCATTTACTGGACGACGGCTGGAAATGGATGTTGAAATGCTCAACTACTATCACCGTATAGAAGAGGTACACTACTTAATGGTCAATGAGGATATCTAATCCAAATCGAGACAAAGTCTAGACATACTTAGCAGAAATAGATACCACTGCTAAATTAAGTTATAAAAAGTGTCTATGCATTTATATACAATAAATTCATTTTGTAGACTCATTATGGGATGCAGTTAAGCATCTACTTAAATGGTGCAACTCATCGATTATAATTTAATTGCACAGTAACTGTGCGTATTGGTGCGTTCACCTGCGTATTTCCAGTTTGCAAACACCATTCTGCAATGATTTCGTTTTTTCCTTATTAAATAGGTTTCTTTAGAATTTTAACTTCATTATTTCCAAACGCATTTAAATATTTTTCGATATTTTTTCGTTCTATATCTCTAGAAATAATCTCGTGGGTGTATCTGTAGTATGAATTATTGGAGTGTTTTTTGTACTTTCTGCCTTTTTCAAACTCACCAGGGTACAAATCCGGTCTACTTTGAACGTTACGGCGTTATCTCTGAAATAAAATTGATTTTTTCTTTGAATATTATATATATCTGTTCATTTATATGTTAATTTTATGACTCCAAAGCAAAGATACAGAGATATACTTATCTATTCAACGTAACTATAACCTATAGTGGTTTGAATGGAGGTTTCATTATAGAGTTTTGGATGGAAAGTTTAATTAGCAATTAATTAAATACAAAGTATTCAGTTAGAATTGGTATTGTAGACGCAATTATTGTTCATTGATGTTTTAGAATACCTACCTCGCTAGATCATTACATAAGAAAGGGACCCCCCATGGAGAGTCGTATACTTGAAAGGAAAATTTCAATTCCGCTTGTTTAGCTAATTATAGACTAGAAGAGTTTTTATGGGAAACGTTTAGCAAATCTTCGTGTTCTATTCTAACTAATTCCATCATCCCCTTGTGTAAAAGCTGAAGTAATGCTCGATGGATTTGGTTTACCTGTATGAAACATGGAGAAACAGCCATAAACTTTAATTGGGATTTTGAGAACATTGTCTAAATATAAATTGGCAGTTTTACTGGGTAATTAAACTTGAAGTATATTACAGAGGAAGTCAGAATACTGTTTCTAACTTTCATGTTTTCGGAAATAGAAGGAATTTCATTCTAGTACTACGTACATTACGTAATAGTACAACATGAAAATATACGGACTGTGAACTTTCATTGAATAAAACGTAAGAAACGTCTTTCGTATGAAATATCTTCTTCGTTTAATAATTCCCACAAGCTTATTTGTCTTATTTGTTTTACACTCGTCAAACTCGTCGTATGAATTATCCTTCTTCGGACTGTTAATAGTTGCTCCACTGTCTCACAGTGCCTTTAGACTCATTCATTATGCTTTCTATGAAATACTCGGTCTGTGAACCCGTCTAGAAATAATTTACACATTCGAACACAATTAAAATTCGCGTAGGCTATTTGAAGCGTGGCAAAGTCAAGGACTTTCGCTTTTATAGTATTCAAGTTTGAACGCATTGGTTAACTCTATACTATAAACTGGAAAAGTTGCGTTATATCTCTAATGTATAGAGTGTAGCCTTTGTGGGTACATTTTCTTGATTGGGAGAGTAAAAATGTTTATTAGTGTGGTGTTGCATAATGTAAGGAAGGTATGTATCATTATAAAATAATTGCAGAATAATATATTATGTATATTATACCTATCTATACGTAAATAAATAAATGTATAGATATTCTGGTCCTTTTTGCTCGTGTTGTGTTGAAATGAAGACGGTGAGTATTATCTGTGGAGCTGGAACAACATTACAACATATCCGGCCTTAGAATTGTGTCTAAGCCTGCTCTATCGGATCGAATAAAGTTCAGTGAGGAATCGTTCATCTGATGCCTACGTTGACCGGAAGGTGATAAACCAATTAGTTCATGCCTGGCACATTAACGAGAGGAAGTGCAGAAAGCTACTACGCAAATACTTAAGTACTCCACTCGCTTCTTCGGCTATTTTCTTTTTTCTTGCTACACGAGCCGAGGCAGGCTGCTTCTGTTTCTGTACTTCATGCAATGGAATTTAAAATTGGCTTTGGCTTTGTTGTATATGTATTTTTATCTTTGTTAATTATTTTTAAGTCTATGCAAGACAAGTTGTCTACTTTGCTGTTCGTTGATAATTGATACTATCTATTTGTGATTTGAACTGAAAATACTACAAAGATAAACCTTTAGTCATGCAAAAATTCCAGAAAAATGTAGTTTGTTTCAATGCGAAGAGTTGAAAAGAGCAAGTTACTTTTTACAATTCAAGAACACGCGAAGAATGGAATCTCTTGCATGGAAACAAAAGAAAAAGAATACTGTTGAGCGTTGAGTACTAGAAATCTGATCTGTACTTTTTGTACGTAACATTTTCATTTTTACATAGCACTGCTGCAAATACCTTACACCCACATACCTCGACTTATTGTTAATTTGATAATTTCATTTCTACCGATGGTACATTTTACACTTGTATAAAAGACTGAAATACATATTATACATATAAACATACTTCGGTTTAATCTCAACTATTGTCTAATATATAATCTCAATGTGCATCTTTAACTAAGTATAGTTGTATATCTTTCATCTGGTAATTAATTACAAATTGCACTAATATAAATGAGGCTAGATATAAATTTCTGTGAATTATTATTAATTGTAGTACTAATACGATGCACCGCACTACTGTCCAATGTTCATTCGCATATTCTACAGACTTGTGTGTATAATGTTCATAGTTGCACTTTATACGTAGATTTTTTATCTAAGAATGAATTAACGAAAAAGAAGCATGAAAGCCTATAATAATTTTCAACGAATTTTAGTTAAAATTATTATACTTATTGCAATGTAGATGATTTAGATCCGTATCTAATCTTAAGTTATCCGGGAATTAGACAGACAGAAGAGACAATTCCTTCTCATACAATGCATTGCAATGCGATACTTAAGGCTGGGCTTATAGTCGCACAATGCCCCGTTCCGGTCCATACACTTCCTATGTATTCTGAACTATTCTG
>JABASD010006401.1:0-10292 GCA_019776165.1 Pogonognathellus flavescens | reverse complement strand
TTTTCATCTCCAGCATCGTTAAACCTCTTTTGGTTAATAATGGTGTCAATGGCGACTGCAGTTTTTCCAGTTTGACGATCCCCAATAATCAACTCTCGCTGACCTCTGCCAATTGGTATCAACGAATCTACGGCCTTGATACCTGTCTGCATAGGCTCTCGTACAGACTCTCTCTTGGCATAGTGCCTGCAGCTTTGACTCCAACACGAGCACGCTTGGCATTTGTGAATGCGCCCTTTCCATCAATAGGATTTTCCAAAGCGTCTACGACACGTCCAAGAAGTTCTTCTCCGATTGGTACATCTACGATAGCTCCAGTTCTTTTCATGGTGTCGCCTTCCTTAATAAGTTTGTCGTTACCGAAGAAGACGACACCGACGTTATCGGGTTCCAAATGCAAAGCCATACCTTTTAATGCGGAACTAAATTCCACCATCTTCTCACCTTGAATGTTTTTAAGACCGTAAACTGGAGCAATACCATCTCCAATACTTAATACCCTTCCAGTTTCTTCTAAATCTGCCTTTGGTGCAGAGCCCAAAATTCGTTCTTCTAATATGGATGAAATCTCAGCTGATTGAAGAGCGCCCGGTGTTGTGTGGAAGAAGAATTTTTGGGACTGCAGATTTTTGGCACCCAGTCGGGCCAAGCCGAGAGACGACCGGGCAATAGAAAATGCCATTTTTATATGGAAAACTGGAAAAAGATTTTAGGAATTTGTGGACAACTATTGACGAGGCTGCTCTTGCAATGAATTCTCCATTATAGCCAATAGCCGAGAAAGGAAGGAGTAATTTAGCGTGGTAAGGTAAATAAAAATATTCATTGCATATGAATGGACAAAATGATTTTCTGGAAAGTAAAAACTGGAGATTAATAGCGCAGGCGTGAATATTTCTTTTCTGTAGTGATCTACAAACATTGAAGACTCGTGAACGTGCGGTGGTGGAAGTTGTGGAATTGTAAATTGTAATGTTGGTGGAATGGGACTGTGGATACTCTGGAACTGCTAACTGGACTGTCTTCACTTGATCCAAGGATGCGGATAGTGTGGGTGGGCTGCTACTGCTACTACATATTGCTTTATCCCAGACAAAGTACCACATCCAAACTTGAATGTTAGAGTTGAAGATCAAATTGGTACGACCAGCACGGAAGATTCATTGCCAATGCCAATTATCCACTGAAAGTGTTGGAGGACGAGTACGTGGAGGAGGGAGGTGATATTGCATATCACTAACAATACTCACACACCGACAGTGCAATCCAAGACAAAGTAACAATCAGTGACATGTCATGCAGTCAGGCAGTACAAAAGTCTACAAATTATTCAATTCATAAATAACCCGTCATTTCTAACTTTTTCCCCATATCTATCGCTCTATCTACCGCTCCATCAAAACTTCTACTTGCAAACATCGTCGACAATCAATTTAACGATTTTCATTCTTCAACGGCTCCAATCCTCCAAAGTAAGCAATTGGATACAACACATTAACATCATAAGTACACATTAGTGAGATATTCAATTTTTTATGTATAAACAAAAACAGCCTTGTTTTTGTACAGGCAATAATAATACTGTCGACTTGGACAGTGGATGGGTTTGTCAATTACCTACAATCAATTTTAACAGTTTTTGGGTTTTAAAATAGGAAATGAGCAGTTTGTAGTGGAAAAAGGTACAAAGCGAAGGAATTTGTATCAGGATCAGCAGGAGCGAAAGAATCTCTCTAGGTAGCTCATACTTGGCTCGTTGTAGCAGTTGACTGTTCTCATTTGAACGACTGGCTGCTCTCATTCACTCAAACAACCTTCTATATTCAATATCACATCTTCATCTCACCAAAGCAAATTACCAAATACCACCCACTTTCTACCAACTTGTCTGTCTTCATTCCTACGTCTACTAAATGACAGAAAGACGATAAAATAGCACTAAATCTTATTAAGGTTTTGTGTGAGGGTGAACAATTAGGACGATAATTGGTAAGCAAAAATTTATTTCTCCTCCAGCAATTTTGTATTAAAATATGTGTGTCATTATCATTTGTTAGTAAATATTAACTAGAACAATAAGAATACCATTTTGCCATTGTAACACTTCGATTAGTAGGAATATTTAATAATTGTATCTTATGGTTGCACAGAAGATTTCACTTTGCAGTTTACAACTAAAGTGGAGTTTGGATTTATTGTTGTTTTGATTTTGTTTTTTCAGATCTATTGATCGTCACAGTTACTAATAAATCTACTGTATGGCCCTTGGAAAACCTTTCAGAGTCCTTTCTTTAGCTGGGCAAGAAAAGTTCAATGTTTTGCTCAAACATCGCAATAAGGACACTGCTCTCCTTTTCGAGTCAAATGCTGTCGCCCAAATCTGTAAGGCTATTTTTTAAACTCAACATTTTTATTGGATAGATGAAAATACTTTTTGGGTTTCAATATTTATTTTTAACTGAATAACAGCGGCGGCGGAAGTTCAAGCCATCCGGAAAAATTATCTTCCCAGCACCGAGTCGTACTATGGGTGCCTTGGAGTACTTCAATTCTACCTAGGTAATATATAACTTTACTTTTAGTGTGTTTAAGTATTTAATGAAGTATTTAATGAATAGGATTTTAAGATTTAATGAACATAGTATCATTAATGAACATGGTATCATAGGATCATTAATGAAGTGGGAGTGTTGTGTGTGTCAATGCAAAGGTATATATGTGTGACATTGTGATTTAACATTTTCCAAGGCAAAAGAAGAGTCTACAAATGTAGCAAGTTTTAATTGTTACGAGTTAGACAGGAAATGTAATAACGAACGTCAGTGTGACATTGTGTTTATGAAATGTATAGAATGGGTAATGGTGTAATGGTGTGCCATATTATAGTTTGTTATAATGTTGTCAAGAAAAATGGTTTTGTATACGATGTGAAATTTTGGCTTTGATTTTATCAAAATATTTAATGCTGCTACCAGGACCAAATTCTAAAGGTAAAGAAGTTTTATAATGCAATCTGGTGTCGTGTTGTGTTAATTTATTACGTACCGTTTGTAAAAAGTTGAAATTCTGCATTGCATGACGTGTGTGTAATGTACTCGTAAACTGAATACCTTGTGGTTGGGCATTAGTTCAGTGTTTAGATAGGATATTATAATGTATCCCTAGTAAGATATGCTAATCACTAAATGTAGTTAAAGAAATGTTCATCAAATTTTTGTTAATTCATTTGTAGAGGATGACCAGTTGATATTTCTTGTAATGGTCAGTGGCTGTGTGTCAGTTGGCAAAATATGCGACTCGGAAATTTTTCGAATTACTCAAACTACATTCGTCAATTTGAAAGGGGCGCAGATCGAGGATGAGAAAATATCGGAGGTAATAAACATATAAGGTAAAAATAAACTTATCGTCTTGGTAAATAATTAACATATGTAATTGGAACATTTTAGATCAAGAAGGTTCTCAACTCGGGGACTTTCTATTTTGCGTGGTCTGGAGGAAATGAACCCATTGACTTGACACTATGCGAACAGAAACGTCTATTTACAAAGCAAACTGACAACAGATTTTTTTGGTAAGTAACCATATGGTTAACAATAATTGGATTATATGTAGACACTAAAAGTTTATTGCATTTACACCTGCAATTACATTTTATTACTTTTTGTATTGCATTTCTATTGCGTCACACTGTTGTACAACAGGAATCGAACGTTGCACTTACATCTTCTTCGATATGGCATTAACTGTAATGAATGGCTTCTGAAAATGACTTGTGGCTCTGTGGAAATGAAAACTGTCTATGCTGGGGCTAAAAATGTGAAAACAGCAGTAATATCAAGGCTTAGCTGTGAACGGGCTGGTACAAGGTTTGTTGCAATGCAATCGAATGTTAGAATGTCTCATCTGTATTACCTCGTCAATAATAAAAATATTAATTGTTTCAGATTCAACGTTAGAGGAACAAATGACGACGGACATGTTGCAAATTTTGTAGAAACTGAACAAATCCTCTCAACAGAGTCAGATATATCTTCATTTTTGCAAACCCGAGGTTCCGTGCCCCTCTTTTGGGAACAACCAGGTGTTCAGGTAATGTGTATTTAAGTTTTCACTGTGAGATTCAACAATTAGTAATTAGTCAGTTACTAAAACTTTGTTACGAATTTTAGGTGGGATCGCATAAGGTAAGATTGTCTCGTGGACCTGAAGCAGCTTGTGCAGCTCTGCCGAAACATTTACAAATTCTCAAAGAGCGTTACGGTAAGCAAGTAATAGTCAACTTGCTGGGGTCTAGTCTTGTGGGAGCTAAAGAAGGCGAGGCAATGTTATCGTCATTATTTCATGTATGATATTTCCCTTGCAATAACTTTATGAATATTTTACACATCCAGTAATATCAATAAAATGTTCCATTAGTAGTATAGCGGTTTTTGGTATCTTTTAGACACAACACACACAGCATCCGGATCATTGTGACATGCCTCACGTTTTATTTGATTATCATCAAGAAGTTCGTGGCACACGTGGATTGGAGAAATTGGAACATCAAATTGAAAAATATTTGTGCGAATTTAGCTTCTTCTACAGTAAAGACAATCGTATCGAGAGGTAAAAGAATGTTCCTGGAATGTGTGTCTACCAAAGTTTGTATTAATTAGGAGTGGTTAACTTTTATGATGTCTCTCCTTCCAGGAAGCAAAGTGGAACGATCCGTACAAACTGTTTGGATTGTTTGGACCGTACTAATTGTGTGCAAACATACATCGGTCTTAAGGTAAACATAGTAGCATCATCAATATGAACGATGAATCAATTGCTATATTATACTCGTGACTAAAATAAATTCTCTTTGAGGATGTATTAATATGCCATATATTTTGGTTAATAGATATTGGAAAGCCAGTTAAGGTCTATGGAACTTCTGGAGAAACAGCAAAGCTACGCCCGATTCGAGGAAGTATTTAGGCAAATGTGGATAAACAATGGCAATGAAGTTTCTAAAATCTACGCTGGAACCGGTGCTATTCAAGGTGGTTCCAAGGTATACAATATACAAATATCATGCTGTGTGCTTTTATCATATGACGTGTAGCTATCTCAAAAATGTGTAAAGATGAAAGTAGAAATATTGATTGTTTTATTTTCCAATTTACAGTTAATGGATGGTGCTCGTTCTGCGGCACGTACGATTCAGAATAATCTTTTAGACCAAAGCAAACAAGAAGCTATTGATGTTCTCCTTTTGGGACACACATTTAATACCGAAGTAACGAGCTACTCACGTTCTTTACTTCCAGCGCACTATCTTCATGGTAATTGAACCTTCATTTCAGTTGCTCAAACATCTAACAATATTTTCGTTTTTCAGTTAGTAATTACAACTTACTAAAATTACAATATCCATTGTATTGCGTGTTTCTACGACATGGCTAATGAATAAAAATTGTCTTTTTTTACTCAGCGCCTCCAAATATTCTTCGAGCTATGGTGAAACGATATGAGGAGTATACTTCACCAAAATCTTTGAGAGTCATAGTAGGCACCTATAACGTAAATGGAGGAAAACATTTCCGGTCTGTAGTTTACAAAGATTTGTCTCTGTCGGACTGGCTCTTAGATGCTGCTAAAATAGCCCGATCATCCTGTTCGTAATTTTGTCTGCTTGAATATCGTACACAATGAGAATATTGTCAAATCTTATTAATTTCTTTATTCAAATTTTAGCGTTAGTGTCGCTTGAGGAAAACGAAGTAGGGGAAACTCCGGGTGACATTTATGCAGTTGGATTTCAGGAAATTGTTGATCTCAATGCGAGTAATATTATGGCTGCAAGGTGAGTCATTTTACGTTTCTGTTTATTCGGGTATATATAGTCCCCAACGTAAAATATTGTGATACAAATTTTATTAGCAATGTTAAACATTTTCTGTTCAAATATTTAGCTCTGAAAACAAAAAGGCATGGGCGGAGGAATTAGGAAAAATATTGAACAGAGACAGAGGCTATGTTCTCCTAACGTCTTTGCAGTTAGTGGGAGTGTGCCTTTATGTATTCGTCCGACCTGAGTTATTGCCCCACATCCGTGATGTGGCTACCGACTCTGTTAAAACTGGATTGGGAGGAGCAGCCGGTTAGTACAAGTTGCCATATTCTTTAAAAATTAGCGTCTCTCGTTATTAAATAGATAAAATAGTGTGTGTTCATAATAATGTTATTGGATTGATAATTTTTGTGTTTAGGTAACAAGGGAGGTGTTGCTCTTCGGTTTGTGGTGCACAGCACTTCCATCTGTTTTGTATGTTCTCATTTTGCAGCAGGTCAATCTCAAAGCAAAGAGAGATGTGAAGACTACGCAGAAATTACCAAAAAGATATTATTTCCCATGGTACAGTGCAACACGAAATTATGACTACATATTATCACATTAGATTGTACGTACTAAAAGTAAATAAATTTGTTTAGGGTCGAACATTGGAATCCCACGATTATATTTTCTGGTGCGGGGATTTCAACTTTCGATTGGACATGGACAGAGAGGAAGTTAAGGATATAATTAGGTCGCAGGACTGGCCCGCTCTTCTTAAAAAGGATCAGTTAACAATGGAGAAAGAGAAAGGCAATGTTTTTGAAGGGTACGAAGAAGGGGAAATTAATTTCGCACCAACATATAAATACGACTTATTCTCAGAAGATTATGACACAAGCGAAAAATGCCGCATTCCAGCGTGGACGGACAGAGTTTTGTGGAAAAGGAGAATGCCATTATCCGAAATGGGTTAGTGCAACTTATAAATAATGAAATACGTACAGCGATGTAGGTACATTCATTCATTCTCATCTGGGCATTGTTTTACAAATTGCAGCTTATCCACCTGATTGGAATGCTGGACGATGTTTGCATTATGGAAGGGCGGAATTGAAACAAAGTGATCATAGACCGGTCGTGTCGGTTATTGAAATAGAAGCGTTTGCTGTAGATGAGAAGAAACGCGACAAAGTATTTAAAGAAGTCGTCCGGCAGTTGGGACCAGCGGATGCTACAATTCTTCTTCGTGCGGACGATCCATTGTGTTTTCAAGAGGATGGTAATGATGAAGTTGCTCTACTTCAGCTTATGGGATGTGGCACTGTTATTCTTGTTCGTCACATCGGCGAAGATTTAATGATCACTTTCAAAGATGGTCTGTCTGCATTAGCTGCATGCCAATTGTCAACCATACAGGTAAAATATTCTCAGCATTAGCATCAAAATAAAATTAGTAAATATCGTCTTGATGTAGATGTACTATACTGAAATTCTCTTTCCAGGTTGGGAATTATATTGTTCATATCACCCTTAAGACAAAAGACTGGGAGGGGCATCTTGAAAAAGAAATGGCAATGTGTATAAACAATACGATTCCATTGCTTCCAAAGGGGGACAATAACAACATCGAGAAATCCAGTAGGCAACCGATTCAGGGTATAACATTGCTTTCACTTTAAATTCTAAATTTTAATAGTAAATCCTTTTTACACATGTATTGTTTACCTTGCTAAAAAGAATTGGCATAATTTTTCGATTTGTAAGCAATAAAACTGTTTTTCTTATGCAATATGTAATCTAAATATATTCAATTTGTTTTCCAGAGGAAATCATACAGAAAACTTATATCGACGCAACTTTAGGTGAGGGTCTCAACAAAAAAGCGCCATCAAGATCAGGACCACCGACAAGACCACCACCACCAAGATCACCCGCGTCTGAAAGAAGGTTCCCAAATTCGGTATGTCATTTTTAGATTTTATTATTTTTCTTGGTACAGCCAACATTAAACGATTCTGAAATGCTTGCTTAATTGATTTGAAGGATGTTTCCCCCTGGGACTCTCCGAAAAATTCTCCTAGAGACTCTCCTAAGCGAGAAGCTATGACGATGCAGTTTCAGAATGTACCTCCTCAGCTACCGAATCGAGTATCACCGAGAGATTCACCTAAAAATGAACCCACGCCACCTCCAGTTCCTGCAAGAATGTCTCCCGTCGATTCTCCTAAGCATGAACCATTTCCTGTGAAGTTTTCAAGTCAGCCTTCGTCTCATTCCAATAGCCAAAAGGGTTCTCCCAAAGAAGAAACGAACAGTCTCTACGAGCAAACATTTGGAGCGAGTAAACCTGCGGGAAATTTTCCTCCAGTCCCTCCGAGGCAGACTAGTTCTAGAAAAGAAGGAGATTTGCCTCCTGTTCCGGCTAGAGTTACTCAAGGTAATGTTCCACCAATCCCTGCTCGGGTGCCTGCGATTCCCCCTAGAAAATAACCAGCAGTATCTAACGATTTAATTTTGCTAGTAGAAAATCCACCAGGTATGAATCAATGAGTAATATAAAGATTTATGTGAGATACATAAAACAAGCAGAAAAAGAATGGTAGGTATATACCAAATTCGACGCGAAATCGAAAATGGACAACCCCAGAAATATTTAGTAATAAATCCTTTTGGAACATCTCGGTACATTCGTCGTTGACAGAATGGAGGATGCCTCGGGATTTTCCAAAACTTACTATTTATCGTTAGAATCTGTTTTAATACAGAAATCTGTTTTATGATTGAGTTGATTTCAAAGTTGATCAAAAACGAAGATATTATGAGAAAGTATACTTTTTAGAATTTCCGTTTGATAAGTTGCTTGTACTTATACTCTCTGTCATAGTTCGGTCAACCGGCCGTGTATTTTTGTTTTTTGAATAGAAACTCGCAGCGAATTTTGTGTTCGATTTCCCGTAACAGCTAATTTGGGGATATAGCAATTGCTGTGAATCTTTACCCATAAGTTGATACTCAATCTATTTTGCCGTAAAACGATATTTTTGCTTGCATTTTGAACAAAAAGTATTAAAACGATAAGGTAGCTCAATGCAGTGACTATCTAAATGATTGTTTGGAAGCCGTATCACTATTTTAAAAGATGATTTCGTAGAACAGAGGATACGCAAGCTTTCTTAACTTTCTCCATCCATCATGTATTTTAATTATAACTGAAGCGGCGTCAATTTATTTTCTCCGTTATATGGTGCCTACTTGTCAGTCCAATCAATAGCTAATATATTTGATTAGAAATCAATAAACAAACCTTCCCCTTATAATTCATGCATAAAAATCTTCTGTTCTTTACAACCCACAACTGTTCTTTTTGTAACCCAAAAATATAAAAGCCGCGTGTATTTCATATTGAGTTATATAACTTCAGCTGTAGGTATATATTTTCGTAGCTATACCGATTATTCATTAATATTAATTTTTCAAAGCGGCTTTGCCTTTTATTCCTTTGTAAATTAAGAAAATAAACATTCCGTTGGAAGTAATCGAGGTTGCAAAATTTTCATTTTGTACCTTTCCATTCTTTCAAAGTCAGTGCAACATTCCACATGCGTGTACTTGCAAGGAATGGAAGATTCTCATGTATGATCCTGAAGAACAAGAAGCTGAATGCTTTTGGTCAATTACTCCTATCAAATTTACCAATTCATTTGGCAGAAATATCAGAGGAAATAAAATGTTCCCCCCTTTAAGTTTTTTGTTGTCCACATATTTGATCCTTCGTTGAGACATGTTTACGTAGCTTAAAGTAAGGACGAAAAACTGAATCTGGTTTATAATCTTGTGCGGAACTTATTGACAAATCGAAAACTTAGAATACAGAGACAGTGAGCGTACTACAAATACTATACGACATGAAAATTCTATCGAATATATTTAATTTGGTAAATTTCACGAAAGTAGGTACTGAAAATTATAAAGCGTTAATGACATAGTGAAACTGACTTGACTACGAGTACCAATAGATGACAATGGCGTTTTTCTTATAGAATGGAGTGTATGAGAAATAAATGTAGATTATATGTGGGGATAGTTTCACCGCGGAGAACCAGTATTCAGATATTAGTTTCACAATAGAAATTGCGATTCTGTTTTATGCTTAATGCCAAGTTGAAGGTTATTTGAGTTCCTAGATGTATTTAGTTGGTTTTTACATTGCAAAAATGAACATTAATTATTAATTACTACCAATTTATTCAAAACAGAATTGATTAAACTGTGTAGGTCCGTATTACATTTATGAGTCCTAATACTGAAGACTAAAAGAGTCGAAACTGGAGGCAGTAGTAATGTTACACTGCGAAATAAAAATTGTGCTGTTAGGCATTCATTATATGTACATGTGATGTATGATGTACCTAACAGTAACCTTGGTCTTGAGCGCGATGGCTCAAGCAGTTGAATGTGTGCTATTAAAGCAGTAAGATTAACT
>JABASD010006400.1:0-10295 GCA_019776165.1 Pogonognathellus flavescens | reverse complement strand
AAAAAATTAACTTTTTGAAACGCCATTATGACCGCAATAATTTTCACCATTTCAGAGTGCAATAGGATAATAACTAATTTATAAATCATTTATGAAATAATTCATTTGTTTTACCCCCAACGACGTAGTTCGTGTGTGATGATCGAGAGTTGGATTTGATTCCAGAATGTTTGGATGCTTTATAAATTAATAGACATATTCAGTGATATTAAGTGCTAAATAATGTATTGTTTAATACCCTCGAATATAATTTCAAAATCCGACCCAAAATATCTGGAAATTGAATATTTATATACGCCTACTTTTACAATTCCCCCAAGTGGCGTAACATCAAACGTGGGGGCCTTAGGCAACTTTTATTCAGGTGTCTTCATTTAGAGCAACGTATAGCAATCTCATAGCCAGCTGTTTTTGGAACAGGTAGAATATCCATATAAAATTGAATCAAATCGTTTTCTTCCTATCAAGTAACTATGTTTCGAATATTCTAATTAAAATAATTAATTTATGGAGCGAAATATTTTCCCAATTTTGTCGCCAAATTTAGTTCATTTTCTTAATCACTTAATTGTTTGTGTTCAAACTATTTGTAGTTGATCTTGAACTGAACCAGTACGATTTGCTTTAGTAGCAGCCGAATTATAATTACATTTTCTCTCCTTGATTTATGGTGCCTCAAAACTGGGGATTAACTTAATTATTGCTCGTTTTTAGCACATTCGACAATACAAATTGAAAGCTGGATTGAGAACAACGGTGGACAAAGCAGTTTACTATTGTAAGACAACATAAGAGATTGTCTCCTCTTTCACTTCTGTTCCATATCAGTTTTACCATTGTTTATTAAAGATTGGACTCCGCACTTTCCATTTGTTGCAAAATATGAAATAAATGGCCTAGAAAATATTTTTAGTCGTAACTGAACTGTTTAATTATTTTAATTTAGAAAGTTCATTTCTTTGTGAAAGTTATTTTCCAGTGTAATGTTTTTTTTGCATAAATTCCTTTCTTTGCTTCACTCATTGTAACTAATTTGTGTGAATTATTACTTGCCTTTATTCGCCGCAGTATTTTCATTGCCTGAATAAACACTGAGTGATATAGAAACTTCATATTCTGCTACTGTGGTGATTTTGACAAACGAAAAGTTTAGGAATGTATCTAATACAGCTTGCCGCTATTTTGATTACTACGTTCTTCTTCTTAATGGACGACACTACTGGTAAGTGCGACATTTATTCTCACATTTTTTCAAAACCATTTATAAGAATATAACATCACTTACAGTTTTGCAATCACTCAGTTGTGAGTAAAATTGCCACTACACATTTTTTTGACTCTTCGTTCAAATTTTCATTTGGACGAAAATTATTTTTATACTTGTAATTTCAATATACAGTTTTAATGCAGGTCTTGAATGTTACGGTTGCAAGGAACATATACATAGAAACGGAGAAAATTTCACAATCTGTGATTCCAAGGGATCTGCAAATGTCAAGGACACCCTACTTAAAGTGAAGTGTTCCCTTGGGGATTTTAGTATGTAAAATAATTCTCATAAGAAATACTCAAAATTATTCATATTATTATTCATATTATTATTATTGCTATAATGTAGCAAACTAATTTTTGTACTGTGAGGTTTATTCAATCCTAAACTCGACATTCGTAAGACAAAAGTGTGTCAATAAAATAAATAATTTTTAATTTTTAAAGCACCTAAATTCTGCCTGACGGACTTTGTCTATAACTCCAACACGACGGTTTTGTTTCGTGGCTGTGTTGAGAAAAACGAGCTGCCAGGGGGTGAAAAAATCGAAACTGGATGCTAAGAAAAGTCGGGTTCAAAAATGTGTTTTTGTGATAAGGACTTGTGTAATGATCAAGCTATTTTCTTAGCAAAAATTGTTCAATCAACGTAAAGGATATATATTAGGAAAATATTACAATTTTTTAATTCTGATAATGTTGTTTTTCTGATCGCTTTCTGTTTTGAATCGCCCATATGAATTTCATGCTAATCATTAATAAGTGTAAACAGATAGTGCAAAAAATGTATGCGAATTTAATTTACATTTTGCTGAAGATTGATCTAAATTAATATTCCTTCCCATTCTTCGTTGTTTAATCCATTTATTAAAGCACTCAAAAGAACATTTGCATTGTTACTCTTCTATCCAGTTGCACTTGCATTTTCATTTATTCTATTACCTGCTGAATATAAACATGGTTGAATCAATAAAACGACTAAACCATTCGCAAAGTTGTAATAAAGTAGCGCAAGAATAAAATATTATTAACTAAGTCACCAAAGTGTTGTCAAATAAGTTAGCAGCCGAATAAATATTCTTACTAAATATTATTTTTAAAACATCAATTCTCGAAATATTTAAATATTAGCGTTCGTCTTCAAATTTAAAATTTACCGATTTTTACTTCCAAACATAAATAGAATTCACTTAGCACTATTTCAAATGCAGTGAACTGTTGAGGCTGTGTTAAGACAATAGTTATTCTGAAAGGTCAAATTTGATAAAGGAGTTGACCGATTGACTCCATTTTAAAATTGGACCTCTCTCGTGCTTTAGAGATCACGTATGAGAAGTTTGGACGATTTGTGTTGATCCGTTCGTGAGTTATAAAGGTCACGGACCGACGGATAGACCTAGACACCATTGTTATAAAGTAGCTTGTGCTATTTAATTAACGGTTCTAGGTAATTTCCACCAAACCAATTCCCTTAAAGAAAGCCGCCCAAAACCCAAATATGCATTTTCTATGCAACTGGTAATACAAATTATGGTAATAATGAAAAAAGATAAGGTGGTTTTGCATTCAATGACTAATCAAATGCATGCATAAACAATGGCAGTAAAGACATGAGTGTTGGTATACGTTTTGTGAAAAGTCAATGGGGTGAAAACCAGTTAGTGTTTGAGGGATATGTGTACAATAAATATCATTCTTCTGGCGACTGTGTGAGTTACTGGCATTGCAAAATATAAGATTAAAAGAAAAAATGTAACCTGGCAAAACGATTTTTATTTATTGATTGCATTTGGCCAGCGGCCCTTAGATTTATCGTTACAAATTTTGTATATAATTAATTTTATACGGAGGGTTACATTTATAATGTTTTATGCTTTTGTTGGTGTTTTACAGTATTAATTCATTACTAACATATCTACAATATTTATACATGTTCATGATAAAATCTTTTGATTTCGCGTAGGAGCCTATCCTAGTCATTAGTGTTTTATCATCGATAATATCGGAAGTGAAATATTTGGTAATTAATTGTCTGTGACTTTTTAAACTTAGACTTATCAGAATTAGGTGGTAGAGTGTAGCAGTTTCACTAGAGAGAGAATTTTCTTTTATTTAAAGAAACACCGTCAATATATAATTGATTGCCAATAAGACACGGTAAACTAATGTAATTTTAAACGTGATAAAACAAAGTATCAAAGTACTTAGGTAATATAAAATGAACATAGATTCACTTCTTATAAATTAATAATTATATAAATGGTTATGCAGTATATTACACGATCCCTTAAGAACACTCATAACGATTTTTTGAGTGAGATCGGAAAGGAGATCAAATCTTTTTCGAAAATCTTCGAAAAATTTTGGTATAGTTCCTCGAGCTCAAATCATAAGTCCAATTACTTCAATATTTTTGATTTTATATTTTTCTAATAGATACGGAATACATTCCTCGTAAATTGATTTTTTGTTTTCATCAGTCTCCTTTGGTTGATCTATACTATTTTCGAATAGAATTGTAGGATCGATTACATATCCAATGTTCCCCGTGATGGCTATCATATCAATTCTCCTATTCGAACCATCATTTGATAAACAGGACACTTCCTCCCAAACAGAGTATCTTTTTAATTTTCTAAAACTCTCTGCAATTAGGGTACGAATATTATTATGACGTGTGATTCGTAGTAAATATTTTACATACAGTGTCTATTTAGTAATGATGACTGCATTAGCCCTATTCAACATCCTACAATCGCATATACATTAAATCAACATTGGGTGATTCCTACTCATTTTGTGGTTATATTCCGTACACATCAAACAAAAATTGCAAGTTTTTCAGCTTAAACATTTCTCTGGTTCACAGGTTTTACTTTTATCGATTTTTCAAAGTTGTCAGCTTTTTTGCATTGAAAAGTAAGGTCACCAAAATTCCACACAATCAGAGACACACGACCCCCAGACAAACATTTCGTATATGTTTTAAAAATACATGGGTCCGATTCGGTTATCGAAATACGCTGGGGAATCCTATAATTAAGGAAACTCGTGCGAAACCCGTGATAATTCGGTAACGGGTGATTTCGGATTCCCAGCGTATTTCGTTTAATGAATATGTGAATGTGGTACTAGGCGGAATGTGACTAATAAAAATATTGTCACTTTGCAGTCACTATTCACATTATATATTATTTTCTACAAAAGGTTTGTAAGTTGTGCTTGAAATACGTTTGAGGTTGGTGTATTGCAAACAAGCAAGATATTTTGTAGGTATTTGTGGTTGGTTGCGATGTTTGGATAATGTGCTATATTAGCTCATTTCTTTCCTAATTTTGTTTGAGCATTATTACACTAAATGTTTCATAAGACTTTCACAAAAGTTAAATTTAATTTTTTTCGTTAAAAAAGAGAATTACAAATTTTGTTGTTATTAAATTTTTTGCAGAGAATCATTACAAAAAACCACAGTCGATGGTTACAGGATTAATTGATCGATTATTTCTACTTTCCTTTGTTGCGTACACTTTACCCTTTCTGGCTGTTTTGCTGCATATTGAAACCAAAGACGCAGTTATTTGGGGGACGTCACTAATCGTAAAGCAGTATCGGTATACGATATTTTTATTTTGGTATCCGATTGTAATCATAATGGCGATCTTCGGAATTCTATCTTTTGCACACATTACAGTTCTATCTGTATGGATGAGTTTTTATTGTCAAGTGAAACTGCACAAAGAATTAAGGTAAGAAAACAAAATAAATATAAATGTGGATTTGTGAGTCAATTTTTAGTTTTCATTATATTGATAATGATTTTGTTTAGACTTGGTGAAAACTGTTACCAAACGAAAGATTCAGCACGAGAAGTTGGCACTGTTGTAAACTTCGCAACATCGAACCAAATCTTAATTAATATTTCCGAAGATGCGTACAGACTCATCATGGTTCCCATTAGATCCCTGTTAACACGGTGCTTTTTGCATCGAATGGAATGCTGATTACGTTCTTTGATGATCTAACCCTTTTAGAAAAGTGTGTATTTGCAAGTATTTCTGTATTAACTCTTGCAACGTGGCTAGGATATATTTTAAACGGTTCGCAACTCCATAAAGCCTCCAAAAACTGTAGAAGGTCTTGGAGTATTTCTTTTAGATCAAATTATAAGCAGCACGAAATGTACATGAGACGCTTCTGCAAAAGTTGGAGACCTCTTCGTATAAGAATAGGAGATGTCTCATCCATAAACACTCTTAGTGTTTTGAAATATATTCGTGTTATTAGTAACGGAATGATAAAGATGATGTTGGCGTTTGAAGAGCAGTGAATGCCATTGAGTAAAAAATTGATGGCTTGACTTATTTCGAGGCAGCAATGATGTAACTGATTTATTGTGAAGAAAAAGGGTTGCTTGAGTATGAAATTTTGATGAGGCCTTAAGCACGGAGCGTGATTCAATCCTATTCGTTATGTTATACATGGGAAAACACCTCAGCTCAAACTTCAAAAATCTGTTTATAAAGTGAGTACAAACCTTGGATAAATTTTATCAGCGGGTAAATAATTCCATTTTCATGGAATTATTTACCAATCATGTCGATCGATAATCGATTTTGTTACACATGGGAATAAATAAATCAAAATAATCGATTTTGCTACAACTGAAGTATATAAACCAAAATAATGGATTGTGGTACTATTTGGAGAAGATAAATCAAAGCAAACCACTTAATACAGATTATTTCAAATTGAGGTTTGAACGTTTCCAACATTTATGAATTCAAATTTCCCTGTAAAATTTTGCTTTTCATTTTTTCTTTGAGATTATAGTAAACGGTAGGAAAAATTATAATACCATATAAACTGTTCCACGAATAAATATAATACATATTGTGGAAATCGGTTAGTTATATTATTGTTAGTGTATTATCATTTTTCATTTTAAAATATTTCAGTGTCGTTCCGTACGTATGCATAATTTGTCATCGTTAAAACGATACTAAAAGTCTTATTGAAGAACTACGGTTGTTGTTGTTGTAGCTGGAAACCACACATGTATTTTAGTATTCGATAAATTGGGCATTCAAATAACAGTCCTAATAATAAAATTAGATGTAATAATTATGTCTTCTGCTATAAGACATATTCATATGATAAGCTAGAATTATCCAGATAGATCTTAATTTGTCATTATATCAACATTTCCATTAATAATTCTTCGATTTATTTACTGGTAATAGCAAAAAGTAGCAACTTATAGATATTTTGCTTTTGGAATAGACCAATTGACCGAATGAGACATAATTTCACCATAAACTAAAGTATTTGCTCATCTGTACTTTGGTAACGTAATTCAATTTAGAGCCGATTAATCAGAAAGAAAGCAGGCAGTCAGTACTTGAGTTTGATACGAGAATCATTATGTCCAAATGATTTGCAGTTCTTCTGAAACAAATTAAATATATCGGGTTTGGTGAGAGTAAAGTAAATATTAAAATAATTGTATGTCTTTATCTAATTAGAAGGAATGAACATTGACCGAAGAAATATGGTTATTTTTAATTATACTGTTCAATTACCTCAAACCATTTTGGAATTATTCTACATGCAAACAGATAAACAGCAAAAATATTTTGCAATACATAATATTTGAACCAAAGAAATGTTTCTTTCGGAAATGATGTACTCCATTAAATTTGCAATTAAATAAAGGAAAACATTTAAATTATTGTTTAGTAAGGTACTGCGGTAGTTTGAATAATAATTAAATAATTACAGAAAGTACCGTGCCTCGTAACGGAAATTAGAATATTTCTCGTTACATTTTCTAGCATTGAACGATTCACTTTCCAATATAAAAGAAGAACCAGCGGAAAATTGAAATATTTCGAAACTACCCTGCCTAGAATGTACTTCGATTATATTTCAATTTTTCTCTAGAGCTATCACTTGGTCTTAATAATTCTTAAAAGTCGATTGCCAATTTCGTTGAACCTAACGCAGTATAAGTGAACATTACTATTTTAATTCACCATTTTTATATTTATTTATTGCACGAAAGTCGAAAATCAAAATGGTGAATCGAGAATCCGTTACACACTACCATTTAATTTTTTCTTTAGCCAGCCATTTCAACTTAATTCCATACAAATGGAATAGAAAACGATTAAGATTTGAAATGAAAATTGGAGCACGGTATTTTGTTTTTCGTTATTTGTGGTTTTTGTATCTCTGCATTCACTCAGTTCTTCTAATAATAGAATTGTGCGTGGTATATAAAACTATCCCGATGATTGAATTTGTAATTCACTGTGCTTGGATTATATCCTATGTCTTTGGAGCTATAGCTCATCTAAATCTAATAGTTAAAAGAAATGAAATACTACGATTTGCAACCTTTTGATTTATATGTGCTGTACACATGAAGGTAATTTCAAACCCGTTATCCTCTTAGGTACAAAGTATCAATTTTCTGCTATTTCAGTTTTTATATACTAAACTAAAATAATATGATGTATGCATTTTGTACAGATAAACTGTGTCCAACAAAGAAATCCGAGTTCATATTGAAATTTATTTTAGTCGGCTATTCTTGCTGCCCGATTGTGATACCGTTTGAAATAATTCTGGCCTGCTGTATATTTCCGGAAGCAAGTCTCTTCGTTTACAATTTTTTACTTGCGCATAAGGACACCATTTTCGTTTACGCAATAGTCGCAATTGCTGAAGCATTTTTATTTTCGTTGATTATGACGTTTGTGGCGTTCTTTTTATTTTCTAATTTGGTATATTTGCAATTTGCATCGTCTTATTTAAGATTCTTAAGGTATGTCACTGTTTAGATTCAATATTGATAATAATCTTTAATTTACGTGGTTATATCATCTAGAGATTAAACTTTTGACGTACAAATAACTCATTGCAATTTAAAAAAGGGCCAAAAATATTCAGTAATATAGATTCTGTGTAAAATTTTCAGAATTAAATTTAAGGAGACTGGGCCAACAGAGTTTGTTAAAGCTTACAGGACCCTTCACATTCTGCATAATCTACACTTGGATTGCTTTGCGTATTTCTTCATTCCTTTATTGAAAATCACTTGCATTCAGTGTTCGCATGCCCACTGGCAGAAACGGTAAAAAAGGCCTAAAATGCGTTTTTCAATAATTGTTTATTAAGTAATGATTAATCATGGGCACTGTTTTCTTACAATATATTACTCAATTTATTGGGGAGAACCGTCCTGATATTAATTCCTAAGCTTAAGTATAAACAAAACAATTTTTGCCATTTTGGCCGGCTGGTTATTAAGCTCCTAGCCGTGGCAAAAAACGAACTCTGCTTGCATTGTAATAAACATTATTTCCAACTACGGTGCAATTGTTTGCATTAATGCCCAGGAAGGTATACCAATTTTTGCCATGTTCATGATTACATCCCTTATTAGCTCTGTGGTCGTATCATACCTCAGTGCCCTGACTAGGAGTATTCACGAAATATCAAATAAATTCCAAAAAATGGGTTGGTTTGGATTAAAGATTAAAAATACTGTCCTTTACAACGCATGTGTCCCTATCTCGTTGAAAATGGCTTGTTTCTATAAATTCCAAAAATTTATCGTGGTTTCAGTTTTTGCAATATTGGTTATGGGGACTGCTAAATTGTGCATTATGGTTGGTATCTAAACATTATTCAGAAAAAATGTGTTACTTTTTTGTTTTAGTTTTTATCCGTGTTATAATAGATATTTAATTTTTAATAGGATAATAGTAATTTTAATTATTTCAATCTCTTTCATCATATTTATTAAACCAAATACTTTGCAAATACTCATATGGGACAAGTTTCCATTCCTAACCTTTTTATTAAGGATCGCAAGGAGTTATTAGGTTACATATTAAGTTTTCTAAGTCTGCAGTCTACAGTTTTTGAAATAGTAACTTACAAGGATAAAATTGTGACGCTGCGAGATTTTAAACTCGCCGTAAAAATGTTTATGCAGTTGTGGCTGAGAATAAGATTATGATATAATAATAATATACTTAATATTAATCACCAGACAAATAAAATGAATCACCAAACTCCAAATTGTAAGTGACAAGGTGCACGGTGATTTATTAATAATGCACCATTATTTTAAAGAAATTGAAGGTGAAGTACAAAAAACAGTTAGTCATAGTAAATTAACACAAAATATTAGAATTTAATTCATCAGAAGAGCTCTTTTCGCCAAAGACGGTCTGCCTCTGGGTTTGTTCTTTACAATCAAGATGTTATTTGATCCGATCGGAATTTCTAATCGATTGTTGATATATGCAATAGCCACAATGTGTTTATATATGTACTGCTTTAAATACACAGGGCAAGTGCAAGTTGAGATCTTCCAATTATCACACTCAAAAACAATTTGCCAAGTTGAGTAGACACATTTTTCATACTCTTCCAAGGATGTCCAAGATAGATCAGTCATTTGTTGTTGGTAGGCAGTTACTTTGCTTTTTAGCGATTTTTCCCGATGAAGCAGCAACATAGTACACCGTGAGTGTATCAGAGGCAACCCTACTGAACATTGGAAGTTTCTCCATGCATCATGAAAATCCTCTTTTCAGAACGGAAGGGGTAGCAGAGGGGAGACTTGCAAATATCCGGGCATTTGTTGTTGTTGTATTCATCTGTCTGGGCCAGACAGATGAATACAGTTTGGTCCAGACTCTGGACCAAACTCCCATTAAATTCATGGTCACGCTTTGAAATTGTACTACTGGCTTCCTTTCCCGAAACGTGAACTCATCTTTCAGTATTTTATTCGTCGGCTCTAAGGCATTGCTTGTGGAGGGTACACATAGGGACAGTCCTTCATACCAGCCGTTGTTGATTTTTATCCAATTGTTGGAGAAATATGTAACGAATTCTTGAACGGCTGTATCTTCATGTGATTCCCATTTCTCTATCCAGAGCTGACTGACGACATCAAAGTTGGCTTGTGAATGTGAGACTTGCAGAAGATGAATGTCATCATCGCACTG